>QQXO01000007.1:0-169747 GCA_003709845.1 Chaetothyriales sp. CBS 134916
CCTAGAGCGCGACAAACCTGGCGAATAGACTTATACTTCCCTCTGTCAAGTAACCAGGCGGCCCGAGATGCCTGGTCCATAGTTTGAGGCAGAGGGAATATTAATTGGGGGAGAAATGAGAGTTAAAGTGGAGGGGGGAGGGGACGCGGGACGCGAGACGCGAGCGTCCGATAAGGTGGGGTGTCCGATAAGTAGGTGTCGGACGTTAGTTAGCTCTCTCTCGTCTTCTTCTTTGCCTTCCACCTCTAGAGCCCCTAACAGGAGCCCACAACCCCTAAAAAGATGGGGAATCTTGCAATCCGCTGCAAGATTCAGGTGTTACAATATATATGTGTGTCATTGGATCCATTCATGACAATATTGCTTTGATAAGAAGCACCGCCAGTGGCACTGCCAGTCAGGGTTTGCAATAGGATGGATTCGTTATATACAGTGAAGTCATGAACAAGCAGATTTCTTTGAAGGAGGGAACCTCAGCAGGAGCAAGTCGCTGCTATATTGTCACGGCGGAGATGCACTGACCCCCTTGTCGCGAGATATAAGAAAGGTGTCAGAGGGAATCGTCACTCATTTGACACTAGACCCGATCAGGTCAGTGATTCAACCGACGTCTCGCAGTCGTCTCACACTCGTTTCGACCCTGCTGCCCCGTTTCGATCTCACAGTAGATATACGGAGCAAGGCGCCTCTCATTTCATAGCGATATACAGAATCATCTATTTCTCTGCACTCGTACTGATCAATTCTCCCCAATTCATCCTGTTCAAGCAGGTGGAGCAAGAGGGGAAGAAAGGGGAAGAGAAGGAGGAAGGAGGGATCGCTCAATCTCTCTGCGCCAGTGGCGCACGATGGAAAGGTGACAATGAAGCAGGACAGGCGTATGCGATACGCAGGCGGCTACTAGGGCAAGCCCGCGGTTTTCCCAGCACTCCAGAGGGCCAGGGGTTTCCGCTAGGAGTTGTGATATAGACAATAATTATTATTATTATTATATGTTGCACTATTTCGAGTAACAGACATGGCAAATCTGTTTCTTCTGTTGCCACCAGATGAAGCTGTAACTACAGAGAGCATCATTATCCGGAGGTCTTGATTCTTGACCCTACTTTGACTCTACTGTACTACTTACAAATGACAAACTTCTTTGCTTTTTTAGAACCACCTCATCTTTTCTTACCATGCGATTCGTATGTAGACAAAGAGTAGGCCTGTATCTGTTGAAGCCAATGTGCCAGTGACACACAACTACTGTGTAACTACTGTGTAACTACTGCGCCGTAGCGAGGTGGCCGAAAAATACTAGTGCTTAATAAGCCAAGAAGGCTTCCTACT
The DNA here is from genome assembly GCA_003709845.1 of Chaetothyriales sp. CBS 134916. Lineage (NCBI taxonomy): Eukaryota > Fungi > Ascomycota > Eurotiomycetes > Chaetothyriales > Domatiomycetaceae > Domatiomyces > Domatiomyces globalis. The sequence goes on from QQXO01000007.1 coordinate 1,333, forward strand.
GTAACTAGTTACAATAAACTCGGCACGATGCCAAGCTTTCTCCCCCGGGCCTTCGGGTGCTTGGTGCTATCTTATGACCCGACCCCCCGAGATCCCTTCTGCTACGATGAATTCATCAAATTATCAGTGCTATGCCTGAGCCCGTCTTTGGAGCCCGAGATGTCCGACAATGGGCAGAGTACCAATCACAGGTGAGTGATATCGGGCCTGCCTACTCAATGAAATAACCGAAAGAGCCTTGTCAACCTCCCGCGTACTCTCTTTAAAGCATTTGGATTTTCTTTCCTTGTCCCTTCAAGCTCTCGCAAGTCACTTCACCTTGTTGCTCATGACCCAACTGCGAGCCACCTCTTTCTCTCAAATTGAATCGACCATGGAGGAACAGAAAGAAGCCCAGGCCAAAGATGGACGACCATCTTCGGCATCCAGCCTAGATACCGCAGTAGAAGAGAAACCGCCAACACCCATCTCAGTCGCACACGAAACCGAAGCCAATGTGCCACCTAGGCCAGCTGATCCCGAATACCCCCCTCAGAGCATTGTCAATGTTGTCATGTTCGCCAACTTCCTCGCTATGTTTCTGGTGTCCCTCGACCGCACCATTATTGCGACAGCTATTCCGACCATCACCAACCAGTTCAATTCGCTTTCTGATGTTGGCTGGTATGGATCGGCCTATTTGATCACTATCTGTGGCTTCCAACTGTTTATGGGCCGTGTCTACACTTTCTACGACACCAAGTGGTTATATCTTGCATCCATTGGCGTCTTCGAACTCGGTTCACTCGTCTGTGGCGTCGCTCCCAATTCAAAGAGTCTGATCACCGGGCGGGCAATTGCGGGCCTTGGCTCGTGCGGCATATTCTCAGGTGCTATCGTCCTGATTGTGCAAACAATTCCCCTACATAAGCGACCGGCTTACATGGGTGTGTTCGGCGCCGTGTTTGGTATCTCTTCTGTCGCAGGACCCTTGATGGGCGGTGCCTTTACGACCAGGTTATCATGGCGATGGTGTTTCTTCATCAATCTACCTTGCGGTGCGGTTGCTGTAGCAATCATCCTCTTCGTATTGAAGCTTCCCCCTTCGCCTGTTCAAGAGAAGCTTCCGATCCGCGAAAAGATCAACAGACTTGATCCCATTGGGACAATCATTTTCCTTCCGTCAACTATCTCCCTCCTTCTCGCACTTCAGAATGGAGGTACCTCATGGCCCTGGTCGTCAGCACGCGTTATCATCCTCCTGATTATTGCGGGGATTGGGGGGATTGCTTTTATCGGTGTGCAAATCTGGCGCCAGGAAAACGCCACCGTGCCGCCTCGCATCTTCAATCACTGCCGTTCTATTCCTGCAGCTTTTGCCTTCTCGGTTTTCAATGACGGCTCCGTGCAGCCAATGGTCTACTTTCTTCCCATTTGGTTCCAGGCCATCAAAGGAGCTTCAGCTGTCAAATCCGGCCTTATGAACCTCCCTCTCGTACTCGCTATCGTTATCGCCGGCATACTTGCAGGCTTCCTCACGAAGAAGATCGGCTATTACACACCCTTGATGTACTGGACCGCCGTCGTCGCCCCCATTGGCGCAGGCTTGATCACAACACTTAGCACGACGTCCAACCACAGCAAGTGGATTGGCTACCAAGTGGTCTACGGCCTCGGTATTGGTGCCGGTATGCAGCAATCCTCAGTCGCTTGCCAGACCGTGCTGGACAAAAAGGACGTGCCGACTGGTGCCAGCCTCATGTTCTTCGCCCGAACCCTTGGCGGCGCAATTTTCATCTCGGTCGCAAACAACATCTTTGACAACAAGCTCACCTCTGGAATTGCTGCGGCACACATTCCTGGCTTGTCTACCGACCTCGTGACAAAAATTGGGGCAACAGATTTACGCAAGGCCATCCCTGCCCAATACCTCCCTAGTATCCTGGTTATCTACAACTCGGCGGTGCGGCACGCTTTCTACGTGCCGCTCGCGACCAGTTGCTTTATAGTATTGAGCGCCGGCTTTATGGAGTGGAAGAGTGTTCGCGCTCCAAAGGGTACTCAGAGCCAGCCTGGGAAGAACGGGAAAAGCGCTTCTTCCTTGCCGACTACTGACACGCCTGCCGCCAAACCGGAAACATCATGAAGTCACTTGTAACAAAAATGTGTATAGAGTAACGTGGAAGTTATGGTATTTGATGTGCCAAAACCTGGGAACAATGGGAGCCTTAAAGATTCGGAGTTGTAGTTATAAGGACAAGGTTTTATTAGATTTAGTTATTAACTCCCCCCTGATATTAGTATGATACATAATGTAGAAACGAAGTAGACAACTCCCCTCAAGCCGAACTTCTTGTGAGTGTGAGTGAGAGAGAGAGAGAGAGAGAGAGAGAGAGAGCAATTTCTTCTTTCTACAACGACTCAGTCGTCCTTTCTTTCAATATTTCTTCCATTCTATTTTGGAACCCCTATTTTTGCGATCACGCTTTTGCGGCCGTTGCAGTGGCCGCCTTGTTCTGGCTCCTCACATCTCCTTCGTCGTCGTTGTCGTCCTCCTGCCACCCCCTGCCATCGCCGTCGCCATCCACAACGGCAGCAACTCCCTCTACCAGAACTACCGCCGTCATACTCGGATTCCTCACTGGCCCCACCAGCCTTTTGGTTTTCAGCCCATCGACACTGGTGGTCTCTGTCTGCACGCTTGCAGATTCGGAAGCGTATCCAGGGGTTATGAGATAGTTGTTAGTCCGCAAACGTTCCAAGCTTCTGCGACTGGCGGGAGTGTCGGAGCTATGGACAGCGTGTGTGCCGGCGTTGGTGTCGGGGAAAGATAAGGTCGGCGTTGTGGACGCGGGGAAGCCGTTTCCAGACATGACATTAGTGGAGGCGTGCTTCCCTTGTGCAAGTTGCTGCTGGTCCGTGGTGGCGGTGGTCTCCTTGCTGATTCCAGGAGCACAAAAGATGGCCATGGTACTGGCATGGTCAGAGACAGAGGGCATACTGTAGCCAGTCACCGCTGATGCAACATCTGAGTCCATAGTTTTGGAGTCGCCTTGCAGATGCAGTGCTGTCTTGTGCTTGGGTAGGAAAATCGTACTCTGAGACTGATGCTGATCCGATCTCGCCGAGGAGGTTGATATTGTGGTACGAGATGCAGGAGAGAGTCGATTTGCTGTCGCCGGTCCGGCTTGGGATGCCCGTACTATATCGTCGTCGTCGTCGTCGTCGTCGGCTACTATTACTCCCTCTTCTGCTGTGGTGGCGACCGGTGTTGGTCCTGGCGTCTCGTGTAGATTTTGCAAGCTGTCATCTGCTTGTCCCTCGTCCGTTACAGAAATAGTCCTCATCCTCACACACGACTGATCGATGACCGATGTTTTCTTGGCGGCTGACCTCGATCTGCTTCGGCTGGCACTGCGCCTCACCCCTAGTGACTTTGACAACCTCCTCATTGACTCTCTTGTATTTAGCGGCTCCAGTCCACCATGCTGGCCATGATCCACTTGTGAGGCCTTTTCTTCGTTGACTTTGGCGCCTGAATCCCCGTGGCCGACAACCTTTCCCTCCCTCTTAATCGTAAGCTCATCGTGTTTACTTCCCCAACCACTCCACATTGAGAGGCCGTAACTCTTCTTCAACTTGGGCGGCATCTCATCCTCTGCGGTCCTACGGCCCGCTAACGCACTCGGGGGCGGATTCTCCCCATCTCCAAATCCAATCACGTTTCCTTGTGAAATCCGTCGGAGCAGTAATTTATGCGCTTTGTTTTTTATTCCTGCGTACCGAACTTCGTACTGGCGTTTGGCCGCGAGCCACTTCTTGAGAGGGCCAGATTTTACAATGCCGACTTCAGATGGATCCATACTCGTAGCGGGAAGTTCATCGGCCCGGGGCAAGGGGAAGATGTTGCCATATCGATCGACTAGCTGGCGAATCATGTGACTTTTGAAGATGGGAATGGGATCGCCAGCTTTGCCAACTACTTTTGGGTCTGGGGTCGTTGGCTTTCTCTGTCTGGTTATTCGGTCACGAGATTCATCCCTTGACGAGGCCGATGTTTCGGAGGAGATGATGGAGATATTATCATCGTCAACGATTTCAATGGGACGGTCTTGGGCCCGAGCGAGGGCCCATGCACCAAATTGTGCAATTGATCTGTACATGTACTTGGCGGGACGAGTGAAGGAAAGAGTTGGAGCGGCATGGCAAAGGTCTTCCCAGACTTGGAGTTGGACCGGGGTTGGCTTGTATTTGTTGAGGATTTTGTCACCTGGGTCGTATCTGGCTCGGTACTGAGGGCCCAAGGGATACTTCTGCGGGTCGGCTGCTTTATGAGCAAGGTAGATCTGCTCATCGCGGAGCAATTCGCCGCCACCAGCTAGGATCAGGATGGGTGGGAGACCGCCAAGAGAAGGCTGCAAGACGGGGGAGACGAGGGGATGTGATAACAGTTGGTTTGTCGTGTACATCTGTGTCTGATCCCTGATTTGGATGATGATTCCGTCGACCTCAACTGATAAGTGATGATGCTGTCTCGGCACCGGATTGGCTTGGGACACTTCGTTGATACCTTGTACTGGTGCAGTCTGGTCGCTTAAAGGCTCGGTCAAGGTGCTTGCCTTACCTAGAACGGCGTCTTCTCGCGACTTGGCCCTGTTCAGAGCTTCCACTTCATCTTCATTGAGGGGCGGCCAGGACGTGGAAGGCTTGTGGTGGAATCCATGGGGAGGAAGATAGTCCATTGGGCTTTCTGCTGCTAGGCTTGGAAATGAATGGGTCAGGTCAACCCAAGGCGATATGAGCACAGCTCCAGCAGGTAGAGGTAGGTTCTGGTCACGTAGTAAGCACATGATACTGAGCACCATCCCTCCGCCAGCAGAATCGCCTGCCAAGATGATCTCGGTTGCGTCATGCGCGGTCAGTAAATACAGATAGACGGCCAAGCAGTCGTGGAGTCCGCATGGGAAGGGAAACTGAGGAGCGAGTCGGTAGCGCGGAGCAATAACTCTGGCCTTGAGCTTCCGTGCATGTCTCTGCATCTGATACCTGTGCTCATCGACGCTGCCGAAGAAGTATCCTCCGCCATGGACATACAACATGACTCTGTCAGATTTGGCGTTGGTGCGTTTACGTTCATGATAGTCTGCTCGCATCTCGATCCATTCTGCTTTCAAAGGACTCGTATTACGGCGCCACTGCCACCACTTTCGGCCACCGATCTGTTCAATGCCGTCTTCTCCGACATTGGCGATGATTGTGTCAGCTGCCACAGTCAGGAGGTCGGTAGGGATGGTGACGTTCTCAGTGAGAATCCAAGGGGGATGAGGCACAATATTCGCAGTGAAAGATTGCAAGTCATCAACAGTCTTGTGTGAGGCGTAATTCAGAAAGGAGCGTATGAGATGAAGTCCCTCGTCGTACGAAATATGTGCTGTCGGTTTCTGGCGGCGGCTCTTTCGGCTGGTGTACTAAGGCCATTGTCAGTCAACATGGCGACTAGGTCAGGATTTGGTACTAAGTACATGAGAAACACATGTCTTGACTACGGTGGGTGTCACTGCAGCTCCAACAGAGAGCGTTGAGATGGTCATAGCTGAAAATGTCTTGGCGAGTCGATACTAATTGCCGAGCTTGGCTCATATGATTAACTTAACTTAACGCCGTCAAAAGTACAGTATCGTAGTACTATAGTAAAGATGGAAGATGTGTATCGTTTAGTGTTGCAATCCTGTATATACGGCGTACTTGTGTCGTAAAGAGTATGTTTTGATCTGAACAGGACCATTGTCAGCATTGACTCTCAACATATACGTCATGGTCCATCCGATATAGTTAGACCAGGGACACGGTAGAGCTCTTGGATTGGACATCGTCGATAGACCTAATCCGTATTTGGATGCGTCGGAGACTGCGCTTGAGGTAGCACGCATTCGCGTGCGATCCAAGTCCCTAACTGGCAGTATCCTTCTAGGGAGTCAGTAGGAAAGCAAAATGTTTCTTGGGTCTGTAAGACCAAGGAAGTGGCCTCCAGACAATCTTCCTGGAGGGCAGCTGCATGCGTGACCCCGACGGGCGTGAGCGGTACAATGGCCATGGAGACCCTCATCACTCGTGACCTGTGGGGAGCAAATGAATCAGGTCTTGCTGCACTGGTTTGCGTTGCGTGTGGGATCCGACTCCGTAGGCTTGGAAGTTTCAGTGCCTCGGTCTGCGAAGACGACGCATTATCACTTCAGATGTTCAGCTAAGTCAAGGTAGATGTCGAAGTAAGGGTGGGGTCCGGAATATTCGCAGAGTAAAGTGGATCACCTCTACGGACAGGATGCTCAGTAACATGTGTCAAGGCGGCTTTGATATGACTACAGACTGAACTCTAGGCGATTGCCTGCGTAGTCGCGCGCAAAGAAACGCTTTGGATACTCGACACCTGGTGACCCTGGCGATGAATGTAAGCAAGCAGGCAATTTCACTTCACCCTGTGGTCAAGACAAGATGTCAGTCACAGACACAGACCTACGTACCTGAGTTTTGCTCGCCAGGCTTGTCAGCGTCCTTGGGTGCACTCTTGCTGCCCTGCTTGTAATATGCCCATATGCGCTTCTGAAGTTCCAACAAAGCCTCACCAGATTCAATCTTGAAGCATGGATGGCGTGATGAGTTCGATTCCAAGTTGTCTCCACAGGCGATGTGAACTTGCTGCCCAGAGTCCGCAATATCGAACCATGCCAGCCGACCAGCCTGTAATTCAGGTACCGTGCGTGGCTTCAACCCTAGCACCGTGCCGTAAAACTGATTTGCGAGATCGAGGGTCCCAGGGGGCACCAGTAAGTTAACGTGGTGAAGTCCTGTTATCATCTTGAAGATTTGAGGGAGGAGAGAAAATTGAGCAGGAAAGAACACTACAGTTGGGTCACGAGGCATTTTGTGTCTTGCTTCGTTAACCAAATCATATCGGAGACGATTGGCCGCCTCAGCCGTTTTCTCGGTTTGTATCCCGGTCTCACTTCAAGAGTACGTGTACGGTACGGTACGTAGGCCAACTAAAATACCGGTACAGTTCTACGTGACCGTATTGAGCCAGTCCCAACTTGATATAGCGTTCCTTGGCGCTTTTAGTGGGCCCGCATCAAAATAGTCTGGGCGACCACAAGGCACCACAACCAGTACTGCAGTAGAGGACAGAGCTGCAGGAACAAGTTTTAGTACTAAAGCGCAGAACAGTGACCAGGCAGGCCATACTTAATGTTAACTTAACGTACTCCCCATCTTGCAGTTAACTTATTGGTAACTTATGGCTGACAGTTCTTGCATGAAACATACAGTACTTTGTCAGCCAACTCAACAAGCGTGCATATGTGATAGAGACTAACAACTCTTCTGTCTGTACAAGTCCTTCCTTTGAATGTGAGGCAAAGATCAACGCACCCTGTAGTTGGCAATATAATACACAGGTGTCAACATGGAAGAGTTTGCGCAGTCGCGCGATGACGACGACCTATTCGACGACGAAATAACACCGCTCGAGCCCAGTCAGACTAGCAGCCACGTCGGTAATGCGCAACAGACAGAAACGATATCCCTGGATCCGCCCACGACCGTCCCAGCCAAGTACCACCCGCCGAGCGAGCAGCTGGTCCATGGCCCGCCGCTGCATCGAGCCCGAGGACGGGGGAGGGGTGGAAGAGGAGGAGCAGTGGCAGCGGGAGGGGGGAGAGGCCGAGGCGGCGGCGAAGGGCTGATGGCGTCGAAATACGCGCCTAGTATCAGTACCAGTAATGATAACAACAACAATAAGCCCCATCGAAGACAGCCAGCAGCAGCAGCAGCACAGCAACAGCAACAGCAACAGCAACAGCACCGGCACCAGCACCAGCATCAGCAGCATCAGCAGCCACAGCCCTCACCTTCCGAGCCACCAGCCACAAGCACAGCCACATCGGCAGTCTCTGATATGCCAAACACCTCGACACTGACCTCCAACGACACTGCTGCCCCCACCGGCCCAGCCAAACCCCGCCCTGTCCCGCCCTTGCTCGACCGCCATCTCACCGGCGGGCCGCTGCCCAAACCCAAGCTCTCCGAAGCTGAACTCAGCGCCAAACTTGCATCGGCCAAGCTAAAGGCCGAATCACGCGCGGCGGCGCACGCGCGGGCAGAAGCAGACAAGGAAGCACACGAGGAACGGGAGCGGGTGGCGGAGGAGAAGCGGAGAGATGAAGCGAAACGCCGGCGCGAGATGGAAGGGGAGCGAGAGCGATGGCGCGAACACAAGTTGAGGGCAAAGGGCGGTCGCGAGTGGGATGAGCAAAAAGACGATGCACAGCACCGCGGACTGGGCCCGGCCAGAGACAGAGTGGACGGATACCGATGGAAGGACGGTCCAGAGGCGGAGGACTTGAGCCAGTATAAATGGCATGATGACGATGATGATAGCAGCAGGAACAGGCGCGGCAGAGGTCGTGGCAGGTGGGGCGGCGGTGGCCGTGGCCGTCCTGGCCGCGGTCGGGGCCGCGGTCGTGGATGGACTGCCAACGGCAGCAGCTTGGATGCACAGCCGCATCAACAGTCGCAGCCGCAGGTGGACAAAGCAGAGGACTTTCCCAGCTTGCCGGGAGTTGGCGCCTCAAGCAGTGCGAACGTGGAGCTAAAGAAGCAAGGCCAGGCCTCTGCAGTCAATTCCCCAGGCGCATCTGCCAATTGGGCGGAACAGGTCGAGATGGAGGGCGCTTGGTAAAGTCAGACGTCAAAGATCGGGAGCAAAGGATGCCTTCTGTACAGAAAAGGAGAATGCTTGACGAATTATGAGTGTTAGGGCGCGAGGACATTGGAAAACAAAAAAAAGTATCCTTCGCTTTTGGGGTATCATATTTTACATCTTTCATCCTTCATGCTTCATGCTTCCCTCTCCTTCCTCTTCTACCACTGCTGCAACTACCATCGTCCCCTTCCTCTCCCTCTGCCGCCTCTATATCCACCTCCACCTGCACGCCCACCATGGCCTCCATATCCTCCGCCTCCACCGCCGCTACCGCCGCCACTTCTTCCACCCCATCCACCATCATAGTCATCATAACCCCTCGAGCCTCCGCTCGGAGGCTCATCCACCCGGACTGGCGGCGGCTTGCCCTTGAGCTCCTTCTGCAGGCTCTCATACGTCTTCCTCATCTGCGCGTAGCCCAGATGCATCTTGCCGTAAAAATGATCAGCCAGCCGCCGGTCATTGTCCAGTCGGCTCAGATACGCTCCACACACATCGCACACCTGCAGCTTCTGATGGCCCGACGGCCCACTGGTGTCCGACAACGCCTTCAGGTCACGCTCGGCCTGCTCCTTAGCGAGCTTGGCAGTGCGCACCTTGTAGAACTCGCTGCAGGCCAGCGACACCGAGCCAATTTCGCCCAGGCAGGAGATTTCCAGAAGCCCTGTGTTGATGGTCTTGGTCAGGTCGGAGATGGTTTTGAGCAGGGCGTTGGTTTGTCGGATCTCGTCCGGAGTCTTTTCAAGCCGCCGCTGGGCTTGGTCGATGCGCCGGTTGCACTCGTCAATGTACTTTTGCATGTCGCGCACATAGTCGTACTCAAAGCCGTACTTGGTCTTCTCAGCCTCAGACAGCCCATCCCACTCGATCTTAAGGTTCTCCGGGTGCAACTTGGAGCATGGCCCGATGTCTTGTTTCGTGTTCGTAAACAGGTCGTGCGGACACGTGCCCACCAGGTAAGAGCGGCACACTTGTGGAGAGCTGAGCGTCAGATTCGCCGTTTTGCTGGCTGCTGATGCGCCCATGAAGTTGTCGCCCATCAGCTGCTCCAGCAGCCGGCGTTGTTCGGCGGCCATCACGCGCGAGGGAGCCCCACAGGGGCGAGAACTGGCAACAAGGCGGGACGCAAGATAGAGTAGTGTAAATTTTGAGAGTGCGCTGGGGCGTCGAGGGCGTAAGTGGGCGGCGGCGACGACGACGCCTTTGTAATGTGGTTCCTCGCAGATAACATTTATTAACTCCGCTTGGGTGCCCCTTTGGGTAGGCGCGACAGTCGTTCCTTCCACCTGTACAGTTTGCACCCTCCACGGAAGGCACACCGCGCGTTGCCCCTTCCCTACCCTCGACGACGACGGCAGCGGCGGCGACGACGACGACGACGATGAAGCGATGGTGGCTCGTCTCTCCCTCCTCACCATTGTCTTCTGGACATCGGTAGCCGTTGCCACTGACTATTATGAACGGTTGACGCTGACCCCCCTCCCTCTGGGCTCCCTCCTTGCCTCGTTCGATTTCCGGAGTAATGAGACCGCTGCCGACTACGCACTGCAGAACTTCCGCTATTTTCCGAGATCGTTGGGCCAGGCTTTGCAGCATTCAAACGCAAACGAATTGCATCTAAGATTCACCACCGGCCGCTGGGACCCTCAAGAATGGGGCCAAAGACCCCGGGACGGCACCAAAGAGGGAGGCACCGGAGTCGAGCTGTGGACGTGGATAGAGGCTGAGTCAGAAGACCAAGCGTTTGACGACTGGCAGAAGCTGACGCAGTCCCTGTCTGGCCTCTTCTGCGCCTCTCTGAACTTTGTTGACAGCACCCGAACCACCAAGCCGGTGCTCACCTTTGAGCCTTCAGGCCAAAGCCAGGCCACGACCTATTTTCTCCATGGCGTCCTGCCGGGAGAGGTCGTTTGCACCGAAAACCTGACTCCTTTCCTCAAGCAGCTCCCTTGTAAGGGCAAGGCTGGCATTTCCAGCCTGCTCGATGGCCACAAAGTCTTCGACGGCCAATGGCAGAGCATGTCTATCGATGTTGTGCCCAAGTGCCCCTCTGATCACGACTGCATTGTACAAATCAGCCAGGCCATCGACGTTGTTCTGGACATCGACCGATCCAAACGACCACGCGACAACCCCATTCCCCGACCCGTTCCCCAAGAGCAGCTGGTCTGTGACGAGTCCAAGGATTATCACGCCGGCGACACTTGTTATCCCAAAGACCTCGTTGATGAGCTTCCCTGGTCACTGAGCGACATCTTTGGCCGCCCCATGCAAGGCATTTGCCCTTTGACCGAAGACGAAGGTCCCGAAGCCAAGCACGTCTGCCTCAACATCCCACATGACCGCATGGCCCTTGTCGGACCCAGTGCTTTCGAAGTTAAGACCGGCCCTGGAGTACGCGAAAGTCGATGCTATCAACTGATGCCCCGAGAGCCTTTCGATTTTGAACTGCCGCAGCAGCATCTATCGTTCGACTATCCACTTGGCCATGAAGTCATCCGAGCCGAGCGGACGATGACAGGACATGGTGCAGCCAGCGGCGGCATGCGCGTGCTATTCACCAACCCCTCGCCTGTCCATCCGATTGATTTTGTCTACTTTGAGAGCTTGCCCTGGTTCATGCGTCCTTATATCCACACCTTGGACGCCCAGATCATCCACACCGAGTTCCCCTTCAACTGGAAGCTGATCAAAGACATCTATTACCGTCCCGCCATCGATAGGCAACGTGGCACACAGCTTGAGCTCGTCATGTCAATTCCGCCTACCACCACCGTCATGCTCACCTATGATTTCGACAAAGCCATTTTGCGCTACTCTGAGTATCCTCCTGATGCGAACCGGGGCTTCAATGTCGGACCAGCCGTTCTACGCCTACTGAACCAGACAATTTCAGACGGCAGTGACAAGGATGTCTACATCAGAACGACCAGCCTGTTACTGCCACTGCCTACACCTGACTTCAGCATGCCTTACAATGTCATCATCCTAACCAGCACTGTCATGGCTTTGGCCTTTGGAAGCATTTTCAATCTCCTCGTACGCCGCTTTGTTGGTGCGGATGAAGTGGGCCCGAGCAAGCTCAACGACTTGATTCAAAAGGTCCTTGGCCTGGCTGTGAAGCTTCGGGATCGAGTCAAGGGAAAGGACCAGAAAGTTGAGTGAAAAAGTGGAGCTCGGTAGAGAAGCCACTCATTATGTTCGGCCAGTAGACTTTAAAATCCGGTCCGTCCCTTAAAGCTGCCGTTCGTCGTCTGACCTAAGAGAAGCCAGCAGACGACGCTGGCCCATGGCTGATGTAGATACCTTTCACCTGGAGACGCTGTGTCGTCTAACACTGAAACAACGATGACCAAGGAATATGAATCGGGAACAGGTGAGTCCCAAATGGCAAGCGGGGCGCGAAGAGAAAAAGAGTAGGAATAGACAAAATCCAGGCTACCTGGAGGGAAGACAAAGTAAACAGTGAATGTGTTGAACGAATGAAACGTCCGAAACCGCAGTGCTAAGATTGACTGAACTCTTGATTATCTATCTAGAGCAGGATTCCTGCTCGATATATATACACCAACGCTCGTGGATCTCGTCGATGCGATATCGGCGGAAAACTCTGCTAGTCGTATGGTGGTTGTCCCACTGTGACCGCCATCGTCTCACTACGAGCGACAGTGATATCGCTATAGACGGGCCGCACCGGGTCACGTGCTGAGTGGTCTTGGCATGTGCGTTCAACAGAATGGATAGTTGTCAAATGCGCGCTCCCTATTGGCTGAGCAGCGCCAAGACGGATAGATGTGATCCACACATTCGTCTCTCATACTATGGTGCATGGATGAATTTTTGTAGCGCTAGCAGGGACCCACGGACGTAAAATACCGTTTTAGCCCAGGGTTACCCCATTTTACGTCCGTGGGTCCCTGCTAGCGCTACAAAAATTCATCCATGCACCATAGTATATCGCTCATAGAGAGCCCCTGAATAGATAGACAATAAGAACATCAAGGGAATCGATCAGAGCAGTCTCCATCGACGAATCGTCATAGGACGAGCGTCCGGGGCCAGATACACCCTTGTATCTGACAATAGTCGTGTTTTTCGTTCTTGTTTGTAAAGACTACAGTACGCTTGGCATTTTTTATTATTATTGCGATTGATACGGGCTAGAGAGATGTGGATGACTCGGCAAACTTTCCGTTCTACGGCAAATCATATCCGGGCGATATCAACTTTTCCCACGAATATCGTAAGTGATATATTTGCAAGCAGCGGCTAAAATTCCGAGCTTTCTCAACACCATGAAGCGTAAACTGGGTACTGACGGCACTCCCACCATCGAAGTGACCAGTGATCCCAGCCCATCACCACCTTACTCCTTCGAGACATTCAATCTCGATTCGCGGCTCCTCCAGGCGGTAGCGAAGGCGCAGTATGCCACTCCAACACCGGTCCAGGCCCAGACGATCCCTCACTCCCTTGAGGGCAAAGACATTCTCGCACAATCCAAGACTGGGTCAGGCAAGACAGCGGCATATGTGATCCCCACCATCCAGAGCCTGTTGCGGAAGAAAGCAGTCTCCACCCAAAAGTCCATCAGTGTTCTTGTCCTCGTACCAACAAGAGAACTTGCAGAACAGGTACAAAAATCATTTGTTCAGTTCTCGGAGTTCTGTGCAAAAGATGTTCGCTCGGTCAACCTGACACAGAGAGTGTCCGAGGCTGTTCTTCAAGCAGTTCTATCGGACTCTCCGGACGTGGTCGTCTCTACACCCGGGCGGCTGCAGCAGCTTCTTGCCGGAGGCAAACTCTCACTCGACAATATCACACACCTGATCATTGACGAGGCAGACCTTGTCCTTTCATATGGCTATGAAGACGATGTCAACACTATCTCGACAGCCTTACCCCGAGGAGTTCAAACATTCTTGATGAGCGCCACCTTGTCCGAAGATGTGAGCACGTTGAAAAATATCTTCTGTCGTGATCCCATCATTGTCCGAATAGAAGACAAGGAAGAGAAAACCGATGGCGTAACTCAATATGTCGTCAAGTGTGCAGAAGACGAGAAGTTCCTACTACTGTTCGTCATCTTCAAGCTTCGGCTCGTAAGAGGCAAGTGCATTGTTTTTGTCGAAGATGTGGATCGAAGCTACCGGCTCAAGCTGTTTCTCGAGCAGTTCGGCATCAAGTCATGTGTTCTAAACTCCGAGCTCCCGATCAATACCCGACTGCATACTGTTCAGGAATTCAACAAAGGCATATACGATATCCTGATTGCCGCAGATGACCAAGAGGTCCTCGGCGGAATTCCCAAAAAGTCTAAACCAGAGCTCGACGAAGAAGGCGAGGAAGTTGAGGAAGCTGAAAAGAAAGAAACTGATACTGGTGAACTTAATCCGCTGCCGAAAAAGGCCAAAGTTGGCCAGAGAGATTACGGCGTGTCCCGTGGTATCGACTTTACCAACGTTTCCTGTGTCCTCAACTTTGATCTGCCCCACACTTCCAAAGCGTATACCCACCGCATCGGCCGTACCAGCCGCGCAGGTTCTTCTGGTATCGCCATCTCTTTTGTCATTCCTCGCGACCAATACCTCAGGCACAAGCCGACCTCCATTCCTTCCGCTCGTCACGACGAGAAAGTGCTTGCCAAAATCATTGCCCGCCAGGCCGCCAAGGGTCAAGAGGTCAAGGACTATAACTTTGACATGGCCCAAGTCAACTCCTTTCGCTACCGCATGAATGATGCCCTTCGAGCTGTGACAAAGGTCGCTATCCGCGAAACAAGAACCAAGGAGATCAAGCAGGAGTTGATCAAGAGCGAAAAGCTCAGGAAGCATTTCGAAGAGAATCCTGAAGATCTGAAACATTTGCGACATGACGAACTGAGCGGCAAGGTCCGGATTCAAGGTCATTTAAAACACATCCCCGACTATCTCCTGCCTGCAAAGGGAAAAAGTAAGATTTCTGACGTTGGATATGTCGGCCTGAGGAAGGATGGAAATGAGAAAAGACGAAAGCGCAAGACTACCAAATTTTTGGGAAGGAAGGGAAGGGGCAGGAATGATCCGCTGAAGAGCTTCAAGCGAAAGTAGGTGACAGGATACGACGACGCGATCATGTCGGTCATGCAAGACTGTGGTGAGTACGACAAGGTCTCGGATGTGCTGCCCTGTTTGCAGGCAAGTCTTCATCACTGTTGTAGCCGGCTTGACAAGGCTATACCCTTGGGCTTCGATCTACAAGCCGCATAAGCTAAGAGTTGAGACCACAGTTCGGCAATTGCGTAATAACATCCTTAAATGACTTTAGTCTTGGGCATACTTTTGACCAGGTTAGAGCTTGGGCTTTGATCTACAGGCGGTATAAGCTAAGTGCCAAGTTAGCTGTCTAGGAATCATTTATTTATTCAATTAACGCCTATCTGGGCTCTCGCGGTCGTATTGCAGAGCGGAAACCCCGTCTGGGGAAGAAAACCGCACTATATGCACGCGTCCCGCACCGTCTTGGCGCCGCACCATCGTACGCAACAAGCTTCAGTAGCCCCTGTATCTGACGCAGCAGCAGAAGGTCCTGCTCCTTGATATATAGAAGCCTTGCTCTTGGAAGACGATAGTACCCACATGTACTGCATAGTCCCTACTTGTTTGCCCGCTATCTGCAGAAGGTATATCCGGGCTTATTCTCCTATACCACCTAGATCAGGTGGCCCTAGGCCAGAGGTAGAGGCCGTAGCCTCCTGTAAACCAGTACCTATATACACCTGTATCAAGTCTCGGGCTTACTCTCCTTACGCCACCTAGGTGAGGCGAGCTTAGGTCATAGGTGGAGGCAGAGACTCTCTGCAGCTCCTACAGCCCATTGATACCCGCAGACCATAGAGACCTAGTAAGACTCCCCAGGATTAGCATCCCCACCTCTTATTGCAATATGTCTCTTCCGGCCTCTCCTGGAATCTTGGCCCTCTAGGTAGGTTGGAGCTTCATCGAGTACTCTTGATTATCAATGTCCACACTGTCAGCCTTAGCCCCAGCAAGGACTCGCGATTTCTCATCGCACTGGGCCTGGTACAGAGTACCAGGCCCAGCTTGTGGCTCCTGTAATCCCAGCCCTCCGATTTTGCTGCCTGGCCGCACACTCTTAGCCTGTCCGTATTGCATACGCAACGCGCGATATACCTCTCTGCGTTAGCCCTGCAAGCATGCGCAAGCAAGTTTCCAGGCACTCCCACGAAGAGGTACAGAGTCCGCTTTCAGCGCCCCTGTCTAGGAATTACGCAACACCAAGACTTCACAGCCTTGACCAAGCTACACACTTGGATTTCGATCTACATCTAAGTGAAATGCAGGACGCAGAAGTTGAGGGCTAGTGGTTCGGTAATTGAACAATGGCCTTGCAACGCAGCTTTGGCCCTATTGTTAAGCGAGCGAGATGCAAGCCATGTAGGGGCCAAAAGGGGCTAAGACTTTGTGGCGCCGGCAATGGCGCAACGAGGACAGGACTTCGCAGCCTTAGCTATTCACAAGGCTCTATCCTCGGGTTTGGATCTACGCCTAAGCGAAAAAGGATACTCTCTTGGGCTTCGATCTACGTCAGAGTAAGATACTGGTCACAAAAGCAAGGTAGAACATACTAGACGTGTTGCCTTTTCGGCTACTTGTCTCGCTACGGTTCTACATTGAGGGATCTTCCGATGTGTTCAGACCCCATCTGATCTTCATGAAGTTTCCTCTTCTGGCCTTCCTACCAGCAACTAAGAATGCCAAGGGATCCCCGATCCTACAGCATTTCTGCGCTGTAAAAGAGCTCATCCGAAGCAGCCAGGACGATATGCCGCTGCATGAACAAATCCCAAGATCTCCCCAGCTCAGCCACTAAAGCAGATCATCTTCAGGAGGCGTCTTGGGATACTGTGGGAACCCTTCCAATACAGTACTCTATGTTCCCCACATCGTCTCCAAGATCAGGCAATGCGGGGATACACAGCGGTACTTGCGTTCGACAATTTAAAATTGTGGAACTACTTAGTTACCAAACACCTTATTTCAGTTAAAAGCAACCCCACCAAGCTAGACTAAATCAAAGCCAAATTATCTATTTCTTAACTAATCTGAGTCCGTCAGTATAGCCTATGCGCTCTTTTGATCAGCATTCAATCTATTAGAGGGATTTTTGTGCGTCCGATCCTATGTCGCTCTCTAGTTGATGAGCAATTCCATAGCGGCTTTTTTCATCCCGATTCTAACTAAAGGCTTGGGATGATGCATGTCCCAGTCCAACTCGAGGATCAAGGATGAATGGAAATTGGCAACCAGCCTCAGATCATCAGTGATCGCAGATCATGAAGCATTCGAAAAGCGTTCATCGTGATGAGAAGAATGTATAAGAATCCCTAGACACGCCCTCGTCTTGAGATAGATCACAACAACAGCACAACAAACTACTTCACTCCTTCCAAGCAGTCATTCATTGCAACGCACAACTACCACACTCTTTTTAACTACAACAACAACTACTTTCCAAGGTCCATCCTTCCAACAACTAAATAAATCAGTCAAGATGAAGTTCTACCTCGTTGCCGGTCTTGCAGCCCTTGCCACAGCCAACCCCCAATGGGGAAATGTCAACTGTGCCACCGTCACCACGACCGACACCGTCTCCGTCACAGGGCCTGTCAGCACCGTGACAGCCACGGCCACCACAACTGACACCGTCACCTCGACCGACGTCTCGACCGCCACCGTCACCTCTACAACAACTACCACTGCGCCGGGTGACATCCTCACCATTACGTCCATCCTCAGCGTCACCTCCATCCTCAGCGTCACCTCCATCCTTACCATCACCTCTATCCTCGGTGGCGTGTAGATCGCCACACTCCTTTGACTGTGAAGGGAAGGAGGCACTCTGATATACATCGTGAGGATGATGATGAACAGGAACAGAGACAGGTGTCTACGAAGACAGTAATGTTACTGGTAGAACAAGAATACCAGCCTAGCTACTACACCCTTGTATATTCAACATGAGAAGAAGACTCTAAGATTAGCAAAGATTGTGTTCGGAAGGACGACCCAGGGAGATTGAAGCCAGTCAAGAACAGTGGTAACAACCCATTTTGAAATTGTTGTTGTAATGCCATCCATACAGTACATGTACGCCTTTTGTACATAGATGAATATATTTATTTTTCACCGCACTGCTTAGCGATAGTACCTAATGCCTTAGTTCATCCTGTACCTCTAGAGTCCTTCTGTATGAAACAAGAACTGACTTCAAGCATGAGTTTTTTTCAGGTATTCTACGGAGCACACTGAGTCGACGGCTAAGTAGCATCTGCAACCCATACCATCTGTACAGCGCTCACGCAGCGAGCGTACGCCTTGGTGGTGAAAACAAACTCCGAGCTCATGATGGCTTCTACCTTCTTCCCAAACAGCACCGATGAGGGATGGATCGATATCGCCTGATTAGTCGAGAGCGTGATATATTGGCCACCGCCAAGAAACGACGGCCCTTTCGATGCGCCATTGACAACAGTTGACAGACGTGCCACATTCGGATAGAGGCCTGTCAGAAGGCATCTCAGGATGCGTACACTGAGATCGCTGCTATCGTTCTTGTGATGATTGTCATTACCATTTGCCACCCCATCTCCATCTGGTTCCGTGCGGACGCATTGTCTCTTCTCCCTCTTCCTCCTCATCATCATCAGACCCGTCAGCTGCTTCCTTACATCCATCACCGCCTGCATCGCTCGATGATTGATGGCTCGCTCCTCACACCACCGCTTGCGGTCAACGTTCTCTTCGACGTATGCCTGAACAGTCGCAAGAAGGGTCAAGTGGTCGCCTTCGCGTCGGTAGAATTGACGACGCAGGCGTAGTCGAGCATCTTGTGGCTGCTCGTCATCGCCTTCTGCTGATCCGCTTTGTTGAGACTGTGCTGCTGCTAACGGCTGCGACGCGTGGATATTCAAGAAGATGTTTTCGACTGACAAGGCCGATACAATGTCAATTACCTCGTCAACACAGTCGTACTTGGGCGCGGCAGATGCCAGCAGGATTCTTGCCAAATAACCTGGAAGTGGAAGAAGGGATATCTCCCTGCCAAGTGCTGTTATCTGTCCACTTGTAGGGTCAAGGGCTTGCAGTTGCAGCAAGCTCATGATGGCCCTCTCCAGAGCTCTCTTTGGCGGCCGAGTCAACAGTGGAAAATCCTTCAAATCTACCACATCATGTGATTTGAGAGTGATGACCAACTGAGACAGATCACATCTCAAGATCTCTGGTTCGGTATCTACGGCCAGGCGATAGAACTCGGCTTCGGTGTACAGTCGATATGCATTCCCAGGGGCATCTCGCCCAGCCCGGCCTGATCGTTGGTTGGCACTCGATCGTGAGATAGGTGTTGTGAGGAGAGAATCAAGGTTAAGTGACGGTCGGAAGATCCTCCGCTTTGACTTTCCGCAGTCAATCACATGTCTGACCCCTGGCACTGTAATTGAGGTTTCGGCGATGTTCGTTGCAATAATGACCTTTCGAGTGAATTTTGGCGTATGTTCGAATATCCGCTGTTGGAGGTGCGAGGGCAACGCAGCGTATAAAGGAAGCACTAGCAGCTTTGGTAGAGACGAGGCAAGCTCACGGTCTTTATGGATGGAGACACCATATTGCTCGACAAGAGCGAGAAGGGAGTCAACAGTCTCCTGCCCCGTCATGAAGACCAAGATATCCCCAGGAAGAGGCTCTCGCTTGTGTATGTTAGTTATTCGCTCGAGCGACGCCTCAATGATATCGGCCACAGGCTGCTGGCTGTAATGTATTTGAACTGGATATCGACGTCCTTTGATGAACAGAGACTCGGCTTGAATCAAAAGGCTGGGAGTAGGGGTGCTCTTGGGTCTCGTGTTTGTGTCATCGTCGGAAAATCCATCCCATCCATCCTCGGCGGTTAGATCACCGGTGTTGGTGATGCCACTGCTCATTGTGACCAGGTCCGCCGGTGCCTTGCTATCAAAAAAGTCTTTGATCTTCTCCATATCAGCAGTCGCACTCATCACCACTACTTTCATCCCCACTCCTTTTCTTTTGCTAATATCTCCTCCACGGCACCTTTCCAGCAACTGCCGCAGAAATGCCAAAACCAAATCAACGTTGACGCCCCGCTCATGGACTTCATCCACCACCACGGCCGAGTACTCCTTCAACCAGGGATCTCGCAGCATCTCCTGCAACAGCATACCTTCGGTCAGGAACTTGATCCTCGTGCTGGGGCTCGTGGAGTTGTCGAATCTGACGGAATACCCAACTTCGGAAGCAGGGGAAGAACTGCCTAAAGGCGACCCCATCTCTTCTGCCACTCTTCGTGCAAGAGATATAGCAGCAACTCTGCGGGGTTGGGTGATGGCGATGCAGCCGCCCACCTTCTTGCCATTTGGCAGCGTCTTGAGGTGACACCATTTCTCGTTGACCAGAAATTGAGGGATCTGGGTGGATTTTCCGGAGCCTGTTTCGGACACAAGGAGCAGGATGTCGCTCTGTCGCAGCTTTGCTCTGATTTCATCTTGATGATTCCAGATGGGTAACTTCTGACGACCAGCGAGTAGCTGCTTTGCTCGTTCTTTGAGTGCGCCTTTCCTGCCTGTGGATGTGAGTGTCGACACTGCATTGTGTTCAAGATTTACATATGTGGGGCCTTGCGGGCGAGCGCTTGAGCGGTGATCCTGCAGTTTCGTTTTCAGCCTGTCATCAGCTTTTATGTTTACACCCGCGTCCCGTTCCAGTCCTCTTGAAGGTGCCATTACGAAGACAATATCAGAAAAGTATGAAACCAGATATCAAATCTTCCAAAAAGTTTTTATCGATAATTAAGTTAGGCATGGCCCGATTTTGGCGCCGAAAGGAAGTCTTGGCAGGAATCAATCACCAACTACCGGTACTAGATAATTTGTTTAATCCTCCTTATTGCTCCTTGGCCTGTTAACTCTTTGATTGATTCCTATGTGAAGAATTCAATCCTTATTATTTTTCTTCCATTTCTTTATATAACTCACCAGAGAAAATAAACAATGGCTAGGGGATGTTCAACTAGATGAAAAATAGTCTAGCTGTGTCGTGACTCTCCATCCTTCCCCTTTCTTCTCATTTCTCTCTCTCCACATTGCTGCTATAGAGAAATGCAAGCTACCTTTGAATATTCAGCAGACTGACTGCAAAACGTGTACTCCGGGATCGAAGCTGTCTACTCAAGAGTACAGAAGGTCCGCATGACGCCATACTCCCAAAAGAGGCAACGCCATGCGTCCGCGAAGTTAATTGACAATTAGCTCTAGACGTGATCTTGACGCCACTGTTCCGATTGGTTGGCCGGCACTTTTCACCCCGCAGAGCGGGATGATGAAGCGTTAACTCACCGTCTCTCGGTCACGTAGAGACTCCCTACAACACACTCAAAGTAACAGGAGTACGTCTCCATCACCAACACCACTACCAATACCACCACCACCAAATCACCATGGCAGAAGAGACTTCTCCGTCAAATACCTCAGACGAGGTCATCAGACCAACAATTGGGATTCTTTCTATCGGCGAAATGGGCTTTGGGATTGCTAAACTACTCATTAGCCATGACTACACCGTCACAACATGTACTGCTGGGCGCTCACAAACCACCATCTCTCGCATTTCCTCCGCATCGATCAAAGGCTATGACATGGACGCGGACTTTGTGGGCAACAGCGACATTATCCTTTCAATCGTGCCGCCGCGTGATGCCGTTGCGACGGCAAAACGAGTCGCTAAAGCGGCCCAAGATGACGGTGCTCTAGACGCCCGATCTGCACGTAAGGCTAGCGCTGAAAGGCTCTTGTATATCGATATGAACGCCATCTCGCCGGTGACATCACGACGAATCGCCCAAGTCTTGACACAGACTGGTGCTGGTAGCAAGGACCGCTCAAACTCAGAAGAACAGGAAGACATTCAACGACCGCGAAGACTGAGCCTGCGACAGCGTCTCTCCTCCTTCGCCAACAGCCAATCTCTTTCTCCGACCTCCACCATCTCCGATGTGCCACTCCCGCGCCCACCCATCCCCATCTCCTACCTGGATGGGGGCATCATCGGCGGACCTCCCTACCTTCCCCCAAAGGCCACCACCACCACCGGCGGCAGCAGCACCAATTCATCCTGGATTCTCCCATCTCTCATAGTCTCCGGTCCTCCAACCACGACCGACACCTTGCTACCCCGCTCCCTGCAAACCATACTCAACGCCACCATCGTGTCCCCGACCATCGGGCACGCCTCCACCCTGAAATGCTCCTTCGCCTCGCTCACCAAGGGCCTCACAGCGATCGCCATACTCAGCTTCACCACCGCACAATCGCAATCGCCCTCCATACTCCCCCATCTTCTCAACCACCTCGAACGGTACGCGCCGGCGCAGCACAAATTCCTGCAATCGAGCTTACCGAAAATGCCGCATAAGGCGTATCGCTGGATCGACGAGATGCGCGAGATCGGCCAGACGTTCAGCGCGCCTGTCGACGAGCAGGGCGGTGGATTCAGCAACGAGGCCGGCAAACGCCTCTTCGACGCCGTGGCCGAAGTGTATCGTGTGGTCAGCGAGGACACGGAATTGGGCGACAGGAAGCAGTCTGACCAAGGCAGCCGGAGTGGGACTGGTAGCAGTGGGGGCCTTAAGCGGACGAGATCGTCAATCGAGGAGGTGGCGGACGGCGTACGCGAGGGGATTGCGGCGAAGCATCGTCGAAGTGGACAGGATAAGGAGGGCAAGGAGAAGGAGAAGTTGGAGCTGACCTGGAGAGGGAGCTGGAGCTAAGGTACTGGTTGAGTTAACTTTACATCATGAATGAATACGGTATGGTAACTCGGTCGTTTGAGAGGCGTTTTGTTCAAAGTTAACTGTTATATGAGCGGTTCACCTACTACAATATATATATATATATATGTGTGTGTGTATATATATCCTATCATGCGAGATATTCTCTCATTGCGTTCTTCTAGTAGGGTTTTCTATACTACTTGCTGGACATTTACTTGGCTCTATTCTTTGCAAAACCAAACTCAACAACCGAGAAAAAGAGCATACTACAGCATAGAATAAAATAACAGACTAAAAAGGTATCACACTTCTATGTCCGGACCGTCTACATACGGTACATGGACTTAGGCATGATTACTAAAGGCATATGATGTTGAAGTTTTTCTATAAACAAGGCAAAACACCTGTACCTAGTTGTAACCAAGCTCCATTCCATCCGGGACCCATCCCATTCCGTCCAAGGTCAAATACACGGACACAAACCCATATCCGATACACCCATGTCCATAGTCTGAGCGCATCCTCAAGCAAAAACCAACAGAGAGGGATAGTTCGCTGATCTAAAACCTTTTCTACTCGACAACCTCACCTCCCCGTCCATTGAATGTTGATTGAAACGAATGGTAAATGAAGGCAATGTAAAGGTGGAAGACGATTTATAACTCCGTTCCCCTTTCCCACTACTCACCAGCCGGCTAGGGTGTACGGCTGAGATCACTGCTGTCACCATTTTCCGAATCCGTGTTGGATGTTGCTTCTTTCCTTGATTGTGTTCTTACTTGACCATCCTTGTCTTCAGTAATTTCACTTGCACTGCCGTCGTCGTCGTCGTCATCGTCATGAGCGTGTTCATCTGTTGGCTCGAATCTGAA
Source organism: Chaetothyriales sp. CBS 134916 (assembly GCA_003709845.1). Taxonomy (NCBI): domain Eukaryota; kingdom Fungi; phylum Ascomycota; class Eurotiomycetes; order Chaetothyriales; family Domatiomycetaceae; genus Domatiomyces; species Domatiomyces globalis. The sequence goes on from QQXO01000007.1 coordinate 24,784, forward strand.
CGGACTGGACTGGGCTGAGCTGTAGTGGCTGCTCATTCTCGCCGAAGACTCACCCCACAGCAACGCATCCTTGGAGAGGACGTCTTCATCTTTGAGCGAGCTGGCATCCACAAATTCATCTTCGGTGGCCGTTGCTGCCGTTGCCGTGCTGGTGATACTAGCCCTTGGCACGCATGCATTGTTGTCGGCTTGTCCTGTCGTCGCTTGGCTGATGGTGTCTTCATCACCTTCCTCGATATGCTCTTCCTCTTTTCCATTCTCCCTTTCGCTCTTGGTCTCGTCGATCTTCATTTTCATTCTCTCTTCATGGCTCATTGCCGGCCACTCAGTGCCCATCGTGATCACACTTGCTTTCTTGCCATGCAAAATAAAGCTTCCGGTACCACGCTTGAGTTCGCTGTTACTGTCTGCATTACTGGCCTTCAGACTATCATCATTCGCGGTGCTGCTTCCAGAACCCCTGCCTTTCTTATGACGGTGGAGAGAAGGGGAGTGGTGGCTGTGGAAGCTGCCATGAGAGTCACGCAGAGTTCGGTGCAAGCTGCGGCGGATGCTGCCGGGTCTATCGCTACGATCAGCCTTGTGCAGGTCGGGTGAGATTGTGCCGACGTGGTCTCGTTCGGACTCGCTAGTAGGCGGCCGGTTGTCCTTCGCTTTGGTCGTGGGAGTGGTATTGGGGCTAGGAATGCCGTCATCGTGGACGACTTGGCTGTCAGGATCAGTAGCAGAGGCTGGTATAGGGCGTGGCAAATGGGTGACTGAAGTGCTGCGCAACAATGACGACTGTGACTCGCCATCGCGGTCAAAGCCGTGGTTGGTGAGGGTGGGACTGTTAGTGATAGAAGGATTCCGGGAGGCCGGTGTCGACTGAACCAGTCTGTCAATAGCAGGCTGACCTTGTCGGCTCGCAATAGGAGATATTGAGCTGATGGGAGATAGCGGGTGGTCGCTGGTGTCAGTATTGGTGCGGGCGAGACCTTGTTGGCCCTTAACCGGCGTAATTTTCTGCGGGGAGGCCAGTCTAGGGGCGGGAAAGTCAGAAGGGCTTTCTTGGTCGAGGTCGTTGGTCAGGATCTCCTGGTGCGTCTTTGCCCGCCAGAGTTCAACACGAGTCCACCTCAACTTGGCCGACATGCGACCGGCTGCAAGGATGATAGCTTCTCGCGTCTTGACCTGGATGGGGAGAAGGACAAGGAGATGACGGGCATTGCGCAAGAGATGATCGAGTTCTTTCTGAGCAGCCGCAATCTTGTCATCCAAGTCACTGATCCTCTCGCTGATGAGCTGGCGACGGTAGAATGCAATCTCCCACTCTGACTGTGGGTTGGTTTTGGGGCCGGCAGCAGGACTGTCCTTGGTAAGGGTGTCAGCGCTCAGTGTTGAAATGTCGGAATTCTTCCTTAGGCGTCTGGCATCATGTGGAGCGACACCAGCACCTCTCATAAGAAGGCCGGCGGTCCTGAAGGTCGCTGCGTAGTTCAGCTTGCCGATCCAGTCGTTCATATCAGCCTCAGAATTGGCCAAGAAGATCTCTTCAAAGCCACCATGTTTGATGAAGGTGAAAGCATGCTTGTGACGCTTGTAGCTGGTGTCCATCAATGCAACAGAGTCATCTATGTTCATCCAGGCATCGGCACTGAAGGACTGGAGCGGGGGCTTGAAGACCAATGCCGACTTGGTCTTGGCCCTGGCATGACTATCATACTGCGAGATGAGGCGCTTGGTCCAACCGATGTCTTTGAAGAAGTACAACTTGGAGTCGGTGAGAATAGCGCCCCACTCTTGCCAGGTGCGTTGGGCCTTCTTTTTCTTGGGATCTTTGCGCCAGAGCAAGCCAACCTTAGCGACCTTGAAACTGACAAGACCTGCTTGGGCTTCAGCTGGATTCGCTATGGTGTTTTGATGCATGAAGGCGTCTGGTCGAGAGCGAGCCGAGACTATCTGCAGCACGGCCGACTTAGCAAAGGCAGTGCACAAGGCATGACAGTCGAAACTAGGGGCCGTGCCGCAGTGCTTGTATGTGTCTTCAGTGTCCATGACATCTTTCAGTGACGGTCTCAGGGCATCGAGCTTGTTGTCGAGGATCAAGATGTAGGGGTCAATGGGTCCATGCGGCTTCTCAGAACTTTTGGACCGGATCAAGCTCTTCTTGGGACGAGGAATGCTGCGACGATGGCTGTTGATAGCGACCTCATCCTCAAAATGGATAAAGGGGGTGTAGCAGATATTGTCGTAGAAGCAGTCGAGGATATCAGCCGACACTTGTACGGGGCCTTGCTGGGTATTCTTGAAGTAGTCGTGCTTAGTCATCTTCCTCTTATTGTTCTTGTTATGCGTATCTGAATGCAGTAACAAGATGGAGAAGGCGACAAAGGCAGTCTCTTCGGTCGAGGTGAAGATGCCGGGGTTACACTCGTGATACCGATCCGCGAAGCCGGTCAGAAGGCGATCGATCTGCTGTGTCTCTTTGGGCAGCTCGACCTCCATAAGCATCTTACGAATGGCCAGGTCTATGGACTCTCCGAAGTAGGAAAAACCACGCATGTATTTTCGCAGACACGTCTTGGAGAAGTCGTCACTAGTCTTGCACAGAATAGTGGCGATTGAGCTTCTGGGCACGGCAGCTTCCAGCCTCTCCAGATAGCTGGCCGGCGTCTCATCATCTTCACGCTTGGGATAGGCAAATTGTGGCTGTGGCTCTGGCTCACGAGGGATATAAACGGAGTTGGGCTTGGATCCAGGTGTGCCTGGGGTGCTGGCCGAGCTGTGTCTAGCTGGCGGGTTAGAGTTCTGGCGAAGGCGCTGGGGTAGGGACAGGAGATCACCAAAGCTCCTTCTGCCCGTCGTTGATGTTGAGGTACGGCCTGAGGGGGGCAGCTGTGGTGCTCCGTCAGCCAGTCTCTCGGCCGAAGGCCCAAACGAGCTAATGGTCGACGTGCGGCCTCTGGTCCCTAGCCTGGGTGGAATCAAAATGCCAGTGGGTGTGGAGTAGCCTGACTGATCGGACTCCTTGCAAGGGACGGTCGGGCCGGGAGAGCCAAAAGGGCTGTTGGTCAGTGCCAGCGCCGACTGGGTGGGGGAGGCATGGAGGAAGGGCGGAGTGGCCAGATTGTCGAATCTGACATTGGCCGACTTGCGGCTGGGAGACGTGGACTTGCGGCTGGGAGACGTGGACTTGCGGCTGGGAGACGTAGACTTGCGTGGCAGCGCGGGAGCGTCGAGTGTGGCCATAGAGTCGCGCATGGGTCTGGAGAGGCTGGGCCGGTCGGATGGCGGAGGGATTTTGTCTAGGAGAGGAAACAGCGAGCCTTTGGTCTTCTTCTTTCTCTTGAGCTTGAAGAAAGTGGTAGTGGTAGAGATAGTGTGAGTGGTCGTTGTCTGCGCGTAGACTCGATGGTCGCTGCCATCTGATCTCGACGAGTCTGACAGCCGATCAACCGGGATGGCGAGCTGAGAGCTAGCCTCGTCTCCGTAGGCGGGCGGCGCCAACTTGGACGGCGGCCTCGCTGGGCCTGGCCCGCTGGCCGCCGCTGGCTCCTCCTGGATCGCCAGATCGGGAGTCGACTCAGACAGGCTATGGGTCGGCTGTTCGACGACGAACGGGTTGATCGGGTGGCGCGCGAAGCTGTTTCGGAAGCCGCTGTCTCGACGTAGCGTGCTGTTAGCTCGGCTAAAGAGCGCCTGCATGGACACCTTCTTCCGTGGCTCGTCGTGACTGAGCCTGGGCGGGGCGGTAGTGATGATGGCCGGTGTGGCAACGGGGAGATGAGCAGGCCCAGGCAGGGGCGGGAGCGCTGCTTTCTGGAAGCTGGCCGAGAGGCGCGAGTCGGAGGCGTTGCGGAACTGGAGCGAGAGGCGCTGTGGGAGCAGCCGAGACGGGTCTGCATCTGTGCTGGCGTCGGTAGGGCGGGAAGGGACTGCTGAGAGCAGGAGTCGCTTCGGCTGCGCTTCTTGTTGATGTTGATGCTGCGGTTGCCCATTGAAATCCTTAACCGCGCGTGGCTGTGTGCTCGTCTTGCCCGCCTCTTCCTCCAGTCTCGCGTCTGTGTCAGTGTGCGTGTCGGTGGAGGCAGCCGAGCCAGCACGCTCGGTTATCTCATCGGGCTCGTCAGTGAAGACGGGCGCCAAAACATCGTCGTTGGAGGAGCTCAGGTGCAGTCCCAGTTGCTCCAGAGAGCCTTGCATGCCGGTGCCGGTGTCGATGCTGACTTTTGGCAGCAAGGGCGCGTCTCGGTCGACGAGGCCTTTGCTGGGGACACCGGTGCTGGTGGGCGGCCGCGAGCGGCGTCGAGCAAAATGCATTGTTGTTTCTGGTCCTGCTCACACTCTTCTGTCCGCCGCCACTGTCCAGTGGTTGGTCAGGCTCGATGACGCGGGACAAGACTGCGGCTGCCAGCGCCGTGGCTTACTCATCAGGCCAGCTGCACGAGTGGGAAGGCGCGGCGTCGTATGCCGATGTAGACGTTGTCGTCGTCGTCGTCTTGGTCGTGTTTTTCGTCTCGTTCGTCTCGTTATCCAGGCTGGGGACTCATCTCATTGCTGTGAAAGGGCTGCCAGGGCCGACGACAGCATCCTCTCGCCGTCTACACTGTTCCGGCCGTGTGGTGTCTCAGCGGGAAATGAGCAACCAAGACACCGAACAAAGGCAGTCGCCAGAACAGGAATGAAGGGGGTAAGCGGCCAACAAGGCAAGAACCGACTGCGATACTCGTCAGCCCGTAAGCAGCGACGGCCAGACACAATCAACCGGCCGACCAATCAAAGGGCCCAGTCCTCAATATACACGGAGCTCAACGCTCCAGTGCCCAGGATCAAGGGGCAGGCACCCCTGGATTCTGCAATAATGCCCAGAGTGGGGGGGGGGGGCCGCAACAGCAGTAGCTGCAGTAGTTAACTGGCGTCGCTTAACGCAATTAACGTTAGGGTTTTCATGGTGCAAAACAGACACCATTCTGCCAGCGCCCACGTGCTGGGACAACCAGTACCTGACTTTCCGGGCCCATTCTAGCCTTGTGGCGCTGGCCTATAGCAACTGCCGCACAAAGACAGTGCATGAAATGGGAAAACAAGTAGGAGATAGCGGAGCACAGGAGGAGATGGCAGTGTCACAGTCGCGCTCAAATCCAAAACCGGCTATGCCTACCACATCGCTTGCTCATTTGTCACTCTTGGTCGCTTTTCATGGTGAGAATACAGTACAGAATGGCACTTTATCCATGACAGGTGTCGCATCCCCTCAACCTCCCGCTCCCAGGCCTAGCCCCTGCTTCTGCGCCTGCTCCTGCGCTGGTCGTGAGCTCAGCATCTCGCCGTATCGGCCGCGCCCCTTCGTAGTGTCGTAAGCATTCAAGATGCGCATGGTCTGGCCCTGCTGCTCATCCCCGGCACTGAAGGCGTAGCCCCTCTGCTTACGCATCCTCTGCACCTGCCTCACCTTCCGCACCGCCTTCTGGAACTGCTCCATTCTCGGCCGGTAGTCCTGCACATTGTACTTCTGTATCTCTTGCACATGGTGGTATGGCTGCGGGAAATACATCCGTTTGGCGTACTTCCAGGCAAAGTCCCGCACCAGGCAAGCCGGCGGCAAGACCAGGCAGAGCGCGTAGAAGACGGGCTGGGCAAACAGCACCGACGGGATGCCGTACAGCTCCAACGACCAGCCGGATCCGATCCGCGGCGCCGCGTATGCGTACAGCGGCATGATGACCAGCCAGATGACGAAGGAGCCTGGGATGGCGGCGACCATCCATTTGTTCCACACGTTGACCACCAGCGCGGCTTTGCCCAATACCACTAATAGAATCGCAGTTGCCGTGCCCGTCCCCCAGAGCCAGTGGCCGCCGATCTTGCCATTTGACAGAACCAGGTCATCATAGTAGAAGTACGACGAGAAGATGTAGGCCAGGATTGAGTGATAGAAGCCGTTGGCCACCCAGGACCAGAACGAGTGCATGCGGAAAAAGAGGCCCGACTGGCCGAGTTTGTACAGCTGAGGATAGCGGTCTAGAAGGCGCGCAGAGATGAACTGGTCGAAGAGTCCGATGGCAAAGGGTGGCAGCACGGTAAAGAGCACGTTGTAGAAGGAGAGCAGCCATGACTCGTAGATGACTTGGCCCGAAAACTCGTTCTGGAACGAGTACTGCAGTCTCTCATTAGCATCATGCGCCTCCCAACTCCACAGAACTGCATCAACTTACCCAGAACTGAGTCATGAACATGGCCACGTTCTTGTAGAACGAATACAAGATCACTTTGCTGATCCGGTGGTAGCTCCACGCCCCATGTACCAGAAGGAGTTTCTTCAGGTAGCGGAACTGCCCGATCGAGACATCGGCACTGCGCGCAGCCTGCAGGCCTTCCATGCCACTGATGCCCACACCCACATGGGCCGCTTGGATCATCGATACGTCGTTGGCACCGTCACCAATCGCAAGCAGCAGCTTCTTGAGATTCCTCTTCACCAACTTCACCACCAGCGCTTTCTGCAACGGCGACACGCGGCAGCACACCACTGACTTGCACATCAGAGCCAGGTCGAGGAAGAGCCGCTCCAGGTCGCTCTCTAATGCGTAGGTGAGCGACCGCCCATCGATGACCAAGGCCAGCGTGTCCGCATCGCCGCTGGCTGCTTGGTTGCGAACTGCATCAAGTTTCTTTTGCAAATTCTCTCGCGTGGCCCCTGCAGTCTCTTCATTAACAATCAGCAGTGTCATGTCCTCACTGATCAGCTTGCAGCTCATGCCAATATTGATCGCCGTCTCCTGTCGGTCACCTGTCAACACCCAGATCTTGACCCCGGCTGTCTGAAGTGTATGAATTGTGTCGGGCACTCCATCTTGCAATCGGTCTTCGATGGCCGTGGCCCCGAGGAAGATGAAATCACGCTCAATAATCTCGCTAGCCTTGTCCAGCTCTTCGGCTCGGTTTCCACCCACTGTGGTTGCTGCTCGGTCGTAGATTTGCTGCCATTCGCGATACTCATCTTCGGGGATCTCCCGCATTGCCAGGCACAGCGTCCGCAGGCCTTCGGTGGCATAGTCTTCTAGATGCTGCAGTGTGATGTCGACAATCCGATTCTCCTTGGCCAATCTCTCCATGATGACAGTATCGGCGCCTTTGCAGTAAATCCGAATTTTTCCGTCTGGACATCGGTAAATCGTCGACATTCGCTTTCTCGTCGAGTTAAATTCGCACACAGCTAGCAGCTCATATTCTAGCCGTTGGCCTTGTGCCTCAATGATCACAGATCTTGGCTTTCGTGCTAGGAACCTGTACCCCAGCTCCACCGCTCCTTCCACCAGAGCTCCTTCATCGGGCGATGCGGCTTGATACTTGATCTGGTCGCTTCCTTCCTGCTTCTCCGGAATGACTGTGTGGCAGGTCGCTAGCAGGGTCAAGAAGTGGTGGATGGTGCTGCTCGTCTCATGCGTTTGCAAATTCTTATCCAGTTGCTTGAAGTCGTGGATGCCATTCACATCGTCGGGTCCCTCGGCCCTTCGGTCTTCTGCCACAAAGTCGGCGTACTGAATGCCTCCGATCGAACATTGCCGGAACTCCATGATGTTGCAGGTAAGCGTACCCGTCTTGTCGGAGAAGATGTATTCGATCTGTCCCAGCTCTTCGACCAAAGACGATGTACGGCACACAGCCGGCGTGTCTCTTTCAGCATAGTAGATGTCCAGGTCGCTGTTGATGAGGAAGGCCATGCCTGTTTTGACCATGTCAATTGTCACAAACAGTGACAAGGGCACCAAGTTGGAGTACAGCACCCAGTACGTGCATAGATCCAAGAAGAATTGCGTGGCAGCGTTGAAGCCGGAATAGTCAAGGTAGCCAAGCTTGCTGCCTTCTGTTGCTCTCACGATAATGTCACCGATCGTGCTGATGGCGCTCAGGACGAGGAGAATGGCTACGAGCATGATGATCTGCTTATTGAGCATCCTCTCCACATCGGTCCGCTTAATGGGCGTCGCTGTGGCATTGCGCATCAATTTGGTTTCATGTCCGGTAAAGACGACGACTCCGTGGATCCAAGGTGTATTTCGCAGCGTGGCACCACGAAGTAGGAGCTGGTCAGGGTTCAACGGCAGCTCTTTCTCGCTGCTGGCCATCCCCGACGTCAACGTGGCTTCGTATGTATACAGGCTGCTGTTTGGCTGCTCAGACTTGACCCTGCCCGTGAGTCTGCCAAGCTCGGCCGGACTGACCAAATGCGCGGTCTCGGGAATGGCTTGTTTGATCTTCAAGTTTGTTTCTCCGTCAAGATTGGCCGTCTCAATATAACACAGACCTTCGGGCTCGGAGCTCGCCAGCAGCACCAGATCGGCCGGGAATGGCTCTTCCGACTCGACCCTGACAATGTCGCCGACGGCAATGTCGATCCACTTAATGTCCTCAAAGCTTGACCCTCTCAGGACACGGCCCCTCGAGTAGTTCAGCGACTTGTCTGCCGCTTTTCTCTTGTAGTCCTCATACAAATCTCGAATTGCCGAGACCAAGAGCACAACAAACAAGGGCACAATCGTGGTATATCGGCTGGTCGGCGACACATTCGGAATCTGCTGCAGAATCGCGGTGAACAAGAAGAACATGTTGGCAACCTTGGAAAACTCCTGGTAGAGAAACTTGGGCAGGAAGGTGATGGCATTGTATTTGGCCGTCGAGACATGGTTGTCCAACCAGCCATGGCCCGAATTCGCAGGCCGGTTGTTCAGATAAATCAGCCGGGGGCCGAGTGTCGAAGGGTCGACTTTGCCTCGACCAAACAGGCGCAGTACCCAGTCGACGCCGAACCGCTTCTTCTCTTGGCCATGAGCCGGTAGCTCATCGGTGCCGGCAGTGTCAACTCGCGACTTGTGCGCACCGGACTCAGTCAAGGGCAGATCCATCTCAGAATAGTCGCTGTCTCTCAGACCCAGCACGCTCTTGGCCTTGTCCATCATCGACATGCCGCTGCGCCGCTTGTAAGTACGTGGCCTGACGTGGCCGCCCGTGATGGACTCGTCCGACTGGCCGGGACCATCGTAGTATCTGGTATTGTAGGCCGAATCACTGTCGCCTGGGTCGGCGTCGTCGGCATAGTGCGAGAAGTTGTGCAGGTCGGAGGTTTGGGAGTATGTGGCGTTGCCGTGCTCCACGTACGGTGTGTTATACTGTCTTGCTTGTTGCTGAGTGCCCGCCGCGCTCGACTGCGACATGCCCCCGACGAAGTCATCGTAGCTGGTTGAGGGCCGTGGGGCGGCGTCGTCGGCGTCATCAAGGTCGTACTGCTGCATCAACTGGGCGTCGCTGACGGGCGGGCGGCGTCCAGAGGAATACGTCGGTGTCTGGCTATCGGGGCCTAGGAGGTCGTCTCGTGGTGGCTGTCCATCGCGATGCAAAGAATAGCCAGCCATCGCAGGAGTGCTGCCGCTGACAAGCACTGCAGCACTGATAGACAGGCGCCGTTCCGCGCTATGTGGACGACCCTGAGGGTCTCATGGACAGCACGGAAGCATCAATAGGGGGGTTGCGAGCGTTACATGCAGCAAGTATCAAAGAATGAGCGTTGCAGCAACGAGCGGAGGCAGCAGCCAAGGGCTCGAGGCCGGCCAGACAATGATGATCTGGCTTGGGGAGAGGCGCTGTGGCGCAACCCGCAGGCGGAGTCGGGCTCAGCCTCAGCGAACTCCGCGTTCCAACGGCTTGAGAATGTTACAGTAATAAGTTATTTGAAACATAGCGCCGCTCCACTTTGGCCTACCGTTGGGAGATCTATTATTATTTACGGTAGCGTAACATGGGCCATGAGCCCAGCCTAACGCTATATACCGTAGAAGAATTGATTGCCTATGCCAGTCATTTACAAAGGAAGCCATGCAATTGGATATGATACCAAGGACGTACGTCGCAGACCGCTCTTCTTTACCGCTCGTTCTCGGCTGTCAACTCAGCGATGAGCCCACCGACATCCCGTTTCGTGGCATCCTCTGCCAGCTTCTGACTGACCAACGCATTGACCTCCTTGGCCCTCGCCAGTGCAACATTTGTGCACTTCAACAGCACGAGCGGATCCACGGCTGTGCCGCCCAGCTTCGCTATCTGGCACAGTTCAAAGTCGTTTGCAGTCAACACCATCTCTGCTTCACTGACCTGCTCCTCGCTGTGGTTTGCATCGAGCAGCACGATGCGTCCATTGTCGAAGAAGCTAAAGGTCGAGCAGACAGGGTAGTGCATAATGCTCAGCGGCACCGGCACTCTCTCTGCCATCGTGTAGATTGTCACATCCTCGCCATTCACCCACACGTCCGGCCGGCGGAAGTGCCGCAGGCCAGCGAGGACGGCAATGCAGGCGGCATCAACGAGCCCTCCGTCGGCATCAAGAACATGCACGTCGGCACGAATCGTCCAGCATTTGGCGCCCGAGACGATGCAGAGCGCCTCGGTGTCAATTGCTCTCGATCTGCGAATTGCCTTTTCAAGGATGCGGGACAGAATGACCTCCTGCTCCGTCTGTCGGCCCACTTCAAACACCGGCGATGCAATAGGCCCCAGTTCCGTAACGATGTTGAAAATGCCGTCGAATTTTCGTTCCTCCAATGGTTTGGTCACTTCAGCTGATATCTGTACGTAGACCAGCGTCTTGCCTAGCCATACTGTAGCAGTGCCATATCGATCGCCGAACTCGAGTTGAATAGGTCTGAACTGGTCAAATGATCGTCCGTCAACGCGAACACCCTCTTGCAGCGCCTCGAGGATGAACGACCTCTCAATATTGGAGATGACAACCGCTCGGGGCATTGCTAACACACACTTTCCCAAAATCTTAAATGCAAGGCTTGCGAGAAACGCATGTCGTGTCCTTCACGATGTATTGTAAAGCTCTTCTTGCCGATTAAGATGCTACCACATTAGACTTCGACTTGCCAACATAATATTGTCCAGGGAGTAGTTAACTTTTGTGCTACCTGTTTCGCGTCATCATTCGAAAAACAAACACGCCAAGCAGATACCAAGCTTTCAAAATGCAGTGTCGGCGCCGGAGCCAACCGAAACAACGTGGCAGCACATGGAGATTGGAGTTGATCTCCGTTTTACTCATACTAACGATATGCCTTCTGAACGCACGTTTATTGACTTATAACGAAACTAGTAGTTGTCGTTGCCATCTCGTCCAGAACCGGATCCACCAAGCCTGCCGCCACTGACCTTGTCAAGGAGGTCGCTAGCCTTGCCGGCCAAACCGCCAGAGCCATAGGAGTCACTATCGCTCTTGCCGGAGGACTGCAGAATGTTAGATGAGCTAGAAATAATTTCTGAAAACCTACACCATAGCTGTCGCCGCCACGGCCTGAGGAGCCATAGGAGTCGTCGTTGTCACGGCGATTCCCGCCAGAGGAACCATAGCTGTCACTGCCACTCTGGCCGCCAGACTGCAAGGTGTTAGAAGAGTCAGGGAGCAGTTGCACAGACTTACGCCATAGCTGTCACCACCACGTCCAGAAGAGCCATAAGAGTCGCTGCCACTTTGGCCGGAGGAACCATAGCTGTCGCCGCCACGGCCAGAGGAGCCATAGGAATCGCTGCCACTTTGGCCAGAAGAACCATAGGAGTCGCTGCCACTTTTGCCAGAGGAACCATAGGAGTCGCTGCCACTTTTGTCAGAGGAACCATAGGAGTCGCTGCCACTTTTGCCTGAGGAACCATAGGAGTCGCTGCCACTTTGGCCTGAGGATCCATAGCTGTCACCACCACGGCCAGAAGAGCCATAGGAATCGCCACCGCTCTGGCCGCTAGACTGCAAGATGTCAGAAGAGTCAGGAACCATTTGCAGAGACGTACGCCGTAGCTGTCACCACCACGGCCAGAGGAGCCGTATGAGTCATTTCCAGAGGACTGCCGGGTATCAATCAGCATTGCCTTTGCAGGTGAGCATTGGTAACCATACCCCAAAGGAATCGTCACTCCGGCCACTGGACTGTAAATCGTCAGCCATGAGTCCCAAGGATATGAGGATATCAAGAGCAGCCTACGCCATAGCTGTCATTGCCGGAGCCACCTTGTCCACCGGAGCCCTATCGGTGTCAGCATCATAGGGTGCGTTCCCAGGCTCGGGGACATACGTAGCTGTCATCGCCGGAACCACCTCGTCCACCGGAGCCCTATCAGGGTCAGCATCACCAGGTGTGTTCCCAGGCCCGGGAACATACGTAGCTATCATTGCCGCCTCGGCCACCGCCGTAGCCGCCCGAGCCTTGCTATAAAGCCGTCAGCATCCTGATGTCAGCTTGGATCATCAACTACTGACGTTACCGCTGTCGTAAGACATCTTGTTTTTGAGTCTGTTGGAGAGGGTGAGTTACGGATGTAAAGGTAAACAAATCTGAGCAAATACAAACACGTGTGACACGGTCTAAAGATCTCAATCCTGCATGGAGGGGCATTGGAGGGGTTTATATGAGCAGCATTGACTCCGTGCCTCGGACAGGAAGGTGCAGTCATTCTCTTTCGAAGCAGGTGCTACTACACATGGCATCATCTCTCGAACACCTACGTAGGTCAGGTCCAATGATGTTGAGGGAAGACAACCCGTGAAACTACGCAAACAAGGAAACTCACCCCCAGCTCATCTACCCGGTAGTCAGTTGATATGCTGGTAGGTTGCAAGCACATAACATGGCGTCAGTGGGTGATCAAGGCTGCTCTCGGTGGAGTTTAACCTTTGGCAGGGGATTTCGCCATTGCTCGCAATCGATGACACAAAGGCTAGACGCTGACGATTCCTTGGATGTCACAGCTGAGTATCCATTATTGCACTGCCTTCCGGGTCGCGGTTGCCAGTGGGGTAACCGCGAGCGATGACGCGTGTGCCCGTGTCATGTGTTACCCACTTTTTCTCTCCAAAGGCAAGTTACCCCTCCTTCCTACCAAAATCACAGATGATCGTGGTTGACTGCGGGCACACATACTGACGTCTCAGGATTTGCGATCTGCATACAGCGCCATCATGAGTCTCGTCAACTGAGCCACATCTCCTAGACTCAGGTGGCTGAGGGCGACTTCAAGATTAGAGAGCGCCAGTGTTGCACCATCTGTACCTGGTACAGCATGGCATGACAATGATTTGAACGAGAATCTACCAGGCCAACGGCATACACTAGGCAGGCCGATGTCTGAGGGGTTCCGTTATGGTGAGGACAGAGCTGTGTAGCTGCGATTCGAGCTGAGCGTCGATGGAAGAGGAACAGTTGCTTAGCCTGGCCAGCTGTCTCACCGTACGTACTTGGACATGAACTTCTTGTGAAAATCAGACCGCAGCAGGTCATTGACAAATTCCTTGTTGCTTTTCTGCTCTGTACCTCGTGCCTGATTTTTGAACACGACGTCGTCATCCCACCTCCGTTTCACATTGAAGGCTTTTGCGTTCAGCAGCGGGTTACCTAGCGCGATATGCTCTTCTCTGTCTTCCTGTTCTTTGGCCGCCTTTTCGGCCTCCTCTTTGGCTTTCTGCTCCGCTCGTTCCTTCTTGATCTTTTCAAGTTCTCGCATCAGCTCCGCTGTCTCGTCTTCGTCTTCATCTTCATCTTCACTCTCGTCTTCGTCACTGCCCGTGCCACTGCCGAATGAGTCGGCATCAATGTCTCTTGTTTCCTCCAATATTCGTCTTCGTTTGGCTTCTGCGTCCTCGTCGTCCGTTGACTCTGGTAGCGGCTCTAATTCTCGTTTGGGCGCTTTCGAAGAATCAGTAGCGGATGGTGCAGCAGCACCTTTGGACTTGGCAAAATGTGCAGCCTCAGCAGCGAGCAGCTCAGCTCGAAGATCTCGAACCTCTGTGTCTGCAGCTCCGCCTTGTCCGGGCTGTCTGACCTTCAGCTGGGTGTGCGCTGGAAGCAATCGCTGGTGATAAGCAGGGCCACGGAGGGCTTCTTTGCCTCGAGCTGGATCAAAAGTCGGTCTGTGGGCTGTAGTCATCTTGTCACAGTGCAGTCTTCAAGTGGTGAATATGGCGAAGAGGAGAGGCAGGAGTGAAAGATTGACCAGGAGAACATTTTGCAGGCGAGGCTACGCAAGGCTAAGGTATAGTTCAGTTCAGCCAATGAGATCATACGAGGCTCTTGCAGCAGCTGATACAAGGGCAAGCCTCAAGCTCAGCAAGCCTCAAGCTCAGCAAGCCTCAAGCTCAGCAAGCCTGACCGTCTCGAGGCAGTGTACACAGATTTTCAGAACAGCCGCTCTCCGCTCTGTCGCACCCTCCCTCAATATCACACAATGGCGGCTGCTCTACCGGCCAACCAGGAGACGCCGGCCACGGGCCAACCTTCCACATCAATGCCATCTTCAGCCTTTCTCTTGGCCCGGTTGAACAGTCTACGGAACTCGCTCCTGGAGCACTTCCAGTACATTATCGAAGCCTCTCAAGTTGGTGGCAAAGCCAAGCAAGTAAGCCGGGATCCGGCCACTGACCGAATCTACGATGAGACAATCGAGGTGGATGAGGCCAAGACCCCGAGCCTGGCACAGACAAAAATGGATCAAGTCAGGATGGACGTCGAAGTGGAGGGTCTTATCAAGAAGTGTGAGGACTTGCTGGCTTTGAGTAGGGTGCTGAAGGAAGGTTGGATCTTCGGAGGCCTCGACACCATCAAGAAATCCGATGATGAAGTAGTGCAGCGCGAGATTGAAGAATGGGAGCAAGCTAACGAGGGTATACAGAAGTGGATGTCAAGTTATTTCAGGAAGAGCAACAGCGGTAACGCAGCTTCAGACTTACCTGATGGTGACAGTGACGACGGATAAGAGCGCAAAGAGGGTGTGCAACGCTCATGAGCCTTTTTTGCCACACCAATCGAGACGTCGGGGTTTCAGTATTGTTGGCTACAGAGCTGATCGGTTTCAAGGCTACAGAGTCTCCGATCCATCAAACCTTCCAATGAATCATCGCCGGTGAACAACGAACAAGAACAGACCAAGGTCAGATGACTCATCATATCAACCATGAGTCAGATTATTCGGTCGGCCTTGACAATGACGGTCTTCCTGCCTTCCTCTACACGTGACCAGATGCAACATGCCTGATGCTACGAAGGCCAATGTCTTTGTCACGTACGATATCAATATCAAGCAGAACCTAGGAAGCACAGTGGCTCCAGGAGATATACCGAACACGAGTTCTGTCGCTTGCTGAAGCTGACAGGCGACTACGACTAAATGAGCGAATTTCATGGCAGTTTCGTTGTTCAGTGCTGTTGCAACCGACAAAGATGTGCTTGCCCCACCTGATGTGAACAATGAATCCAGATTACCACATAATCCGGCCATCTGTCGGTTCCCGTCTCTACGGCTATCGACTCGAACTTGATCAATCGGACACAAATCACTGAAGACCACTTTAATCGGCCTCCTAGCCACCCATGCAGTTCATGCTACTTTCTCTCGTCGGAGTTGCCACTCTGGCTCTCTCTGTTCCGATGAACGGGCTCTCTAACAGCGATAACGTTACGCTGAGTGGACCCATCGATATTTCGTCCCACGAAGTCCGTTCCTTCCTGAGCGGCAAGAACCTCCTCGCACACCGCACTGCCGTTTACGGCGTGTACCAGTGCGATAAACCAGGTATCAATACCCTTTCAACGTTTAATCCTTTGATCCTCAATCCTTACTAATATCTATTCAGGCTGGCAAGGCAACTGCAAATGGGACGGTCCTGGCGTCGAGGACGGAAGCTGTCGGAAAGCATTCTACGGTGCCACGGCCTCGATGGGACCTGACAGGGGCATTCGATGCAATATCTACCGCAGCCCCAACTGTGACGGCCCGAGCGGGTCTGACCTAAGATTTCCTGGTGTATACAACTTCCAAAATGATGTATGGTGGCAGGCAGTGATGGCAAGTTGTACCGGCAGTGGGTGCCTGGATGCGCCAGGGAGTTATCAGTGCTCCAAAATCGCGAAACAAGCAACATGAAACGATCTATGTATTTGGTACCGGTGTTGGCCAGGCTCATCGATTTGGTGCCTGGGGGACACTGGAGATGGAGGCCCAGATATGGGAAAGAACATGCATTAGACTGGCTTAAACTTTAATAACCCCTAAATGGATCAAATACGAGTTAACCCCACAGTCTTTTAAAACTCTCTCTATAAATCTGCTGTATTATCTCGTTGACACGGAATCAAGACAACCCCCAGGCCCTAAATACCGTCACAGGCGCAACCACACGGGTTCGACTAACTACAACCAAATGCACCACCCCTATCCGTAGTAATGAGTCCCATACCCACCCCTCCGCCAACAACCCTCTCAACACCATCCCCGACCGAACAGCCCTCTTCTCCCTCACTTCCACCTGAAGTTGCAGCAGCAGCAACAACAACAACAACAACAACAACAACAACAATGGCCCGACTCTCATCATCGCCTCTCAAGCCAATCTATCTCATCGTCGCCACCACCACCACTAGCGCCACCAGCAGCAGCACCGCTCTCGGTATCGGCCTACACAACGCCCTTCCCTGGCCAAGCATCAAATCCGACATGACGTTTTTCAAAAACACTACCACCAAGATGCGACCTATCGACAACAACAACAACAGCAGCAGCAGCAGCAGCAGTAGCAACAGCACGGCCCCTTCTTCCATCAACGCAGTAATTATGGGCCGCAAAACATGGGACTCCATCCCCCCGCGATTCCGGCCATTAGCGGGACGCGTCAACGTGGTGATTTCCCGGTCTGTCCAGCCGTCGTCATCTATGTTATCATCTCTAATGTTACCGACCCAAGCAGACAGACCGCCTGCATCTCCTCCTGTCCTGCATTATCCGTCGCTTGAATCAGCGCTGGTGGCATTAACCAGTAGTAGAACTAACAACACTAGTAATAATGACAATGAGAGTAATAATAATAATAATAATAATAATAATCAGCAGCAGCAGCAGCAGCAGCAGAAAGAAGAAACTGAAGGAAGTAGAGGAAAGAGCTGGGAAATAGGCAATATTTTCGTGATGGGCGGTGCGCAGATCTACTCCGCCTTCCTTGCCCTGCCACCAAATGCGATTGATTATCGACCGGTGCGCATCTTGCAGACTGAAGTCAGAAAAGTAGACCGTGATGGTAGTGGCGGTGGGGAAATCGAGTGTGACACCTTCTTCCCCATAGCTTTGGAAGATGGGAAAGACGGACTGAGAAAGGCGGATGGGCGTGAAGTCAAGGACTGGCTGCGCACCGAGTCTGGAGAGACTATTCCATTTCAGCAGGGCGAGGGCGAGTGGTTTCGCGATGACAAGGTCGGGGTTGAGGTTAGGGTAGTCGGATGGGAAAGACGATGATTGAACGGGCATGCGCGTGTTATGTAAGTGTTCTTGTATAATATCTATGGTGATGACTACCAGAACACGGGTATCATGCTAAGATGACCGCTTGAACGCTAACACATACAGCCATTTAAACTCCTCGCTCGCATTTGTAATATGCGCGTGCAATGCCTGCTAATAATATCCGCCAATTTCCTGGTCGTGCTCCATAGTTTTGCAGTACCGCACAAAGGCTTTCTTGTGCACCATACCTCGAAACTTTCCTTCTTCCAGAACACAAATATACCTCAGTCCCAGCTTGACGAAGCATTGGTAAACCAGATCCATCGGACTGTGGACGTCGAGTGCCATAGGTGCATTGTCAATGTATGGGGTGAGATCAGCTGGCTCTTGGCTGTAAAAGAGCAGATCATCCTCGTCGCGGGCGTCTGTATCGGAGTCAAGATCTGAGTCAGAGGCGTCATGGTAGAAAACTCTACGAAGTCGGGGCCAGGCGCTGTAGGAATGATCCAACACGGCCATGCGGCAGAGTGCCGTATCTTCGTTGACGACCTGGTCGAGGGCGAATTCGAGATCTGGTGCTGGGATCAATCCAACAAGGACATGGTCTCGGACAATTGGCAAACCGCCATCAAGCTCGCCAGAGCGTTGCAGGCGATCGAGCTTTTCTCGCAACTCGCTCGCCCTGACTAAAGGCGAAATAGTGATGTCAATGATCCTGTCCACGCGTGGTTGGATTGTGATCTCGCCTAGCTCAGAGTCAAAGACGGGGCTGGCTTTGTTCTCGAGAAATGGATAAGAGTTCATATCAGTCAGGAGGCCATAAATGCTGTGTGGCTCAACAGCATCGGAGGTCCACTTGGCGCAGAGGATGGCTAAAGAGAAAGGCAAAACGTGGTCCAGACTTCCAGTCAGCTCGAAGAGGATGACCGCAAGTGTGACAGTCAGTCTTGTCACACCAACCATGGTGGCACCTGCCGCTACTAAGGCATAGACGCCAGGTGTGACGCAGGACTCAATACCATCGCCCACACAACTAGACCAAATAAAGACGTCAGGGTTTTCAAGAATGACATACTGCGAAATATGACCGACTATGCGTCCCATCAGGCCACCGACAACCATTGAAGGCACGTAGATGCCAGCTGGCACTTTGATACCGAAGGTGATGGTTGTCAGAAAGGACTTGATGATAAATGCGACGGTAAGATACCAAATGACTCCCGGTAGGCCATCTCGTGTGGGACAGAGTCCGGTATCGTTGGACCGGTCGCAGGGCGCAGAAAGCTCGTAGAGAAGCTCGGCCACTGGAATGCGGGTGAATCGATTCCAGAAGCTGAGCAGGCCGGTGGTGATGGCCACTAGCAGGACCTCAATCATGGGATAACTCTTGATCAAGGGAATACGACGAAAGGTAGTGGCCCAGACTCGCGATGCTTTGATGAAGAGTGCTCCTAGCAGACCCCCAGCGAATCCCAGAAATGCAAAACTGCCCAACTCGAAGAGATGCCAATCGGTAGAGTATCGGACTTGGAACAGGACGATTTTGGAGGTTCCGTATGGATTCAAAAACTTAAGTGACAATGCGGCCGCGATGCAGCAGAAAAAAGTTCGAAACAAAGTCTTAGGGGGAAAGTAGTAGCTCACCTCCTCAAGGCTGAACAATACGCCTCCGAGGGGAGAACCAAAGGCGACAGTCACGCCACTTGCAGCACTAGCAGACAGAACTTCTCTTCGTTTTCCATCGTTCAGGTTGTACTTGGAAAACATTCTGCAAGCAACATTGCCAATGCAGGTAGCGATGTGGACGAAAGGCCCTTCCTTGCCCAAGCTCATGCCGGACGAAACACTAAGAATGAGGCCGAAGGTTTTGAGGCACAATGTTCGTAGGCCAAGGTAGCCGTGCAGCACGAAGCCGCTGAGAATGACTTTGACCTCAGCCACCCCTGAGCCAGCAGCGGAATAGTAAATGTTTGCTGGAAGCGTCTGGGGGGGGGACACAGGGTCGGTGTCCTTATCATCTGAACCAAGGCTCTGTTGGACCGCGCCGAGATTCTCGTCAAGAGTCGATGCAATGTGCGAGGGCACCACCGTCTTGGAGAAAAGGGTGATGAAGCAGGCCAACAGGGCCATCGTGACAACTCCGATGTTGAATGCCACGAAGTCGATCCACACTGTGTCTTCGGCACCCGGACGGATCAACTGCGACCAAGACCGCCAGCGATCACAATGCTTTTCCCTCATACAACAGGTACTGCGCCCATAATACCAGGCGCCAAGACAGAACCCTCGCTTGAGATCAAAGATTGCAGCCTCGGTTACATCGACAAAGTAGGCCGTTGCAGCGGTCAGGCAGCCGATGATGGCTACGAGGATCCAGCCCTGGGCTGAGTCACCCCAAACACGCAGCTTGCCTCGGATGCCCTTCTGTCTCCTGAGCTGGAGAACGCGGTGCCCGTCTTGTATGGAGTCGTGCACCCAGTCAGTGCTAGTAAATTGATCATACCACACTCTGTCCTCCAGGTTGAGCGTTGGCTGGTGCAGCTTCGGTGTCCGTAGCACAGAGCTCCTCGTCCATCTCGGAGGCAGCGAGCCTATGCTTGGTTGTCGACGGTGGGCTCTTAGGCTGCCAATAGCACTGGCTGCTCTTGATAGGACATGCGGCTGGCCAGACGGCGAGGCTGGTGTGATGCGTGAATAGTGCGGTGTTGCAGATGCTGACCTATTGACCAATGGCGTTGTTTCGGTAGACACTGAAGTCATGGTGAGATTGGTGTGCGTGCAAGAACGGAGGTCGTTGACAGACATGCCCCTTGAGGCCGTTGGCCGACGCGTATGGGCAGGGGAGCCTCGTTTCGACGTGGGCACTGAGGCCGTAGTGGCTGCATCTCGCCCGGCACTTGTCTCGTCGGGGCTGCCGGTGGCGTGCCTACCCGACATGGTCTTTTTGGGCGGGATGACGCATAAGGGATAGACGGTCAGACGGTCAGAGGGGAACAGAGGGAACAGAGGGGGTCAGAGTGAGGTCAGAGGGGGTCAGAGGGGGTCAGAGTGGACAGAGGAGCGAGGGGGGGACGGAAGGCTCAGTGCATAGCGAACGAACAGGGTCAGTCAAGCCAAAGTCGGTGACATGTATGAATTAAGCGATAGTCAGCTTGGTCTCACCTGTTTACCGCCCCGAGATCATCTGATGTCCACAGTAACTTAATAAGTTACTTGTCGTGCCTATTTTAGTTCGATCAATCATAGCGTATGCTTGGCAAGATATAATATGTTCGGAGTTTACCCGTCGGCCGATTTGAGGCGGCGCTGAGCTCCAAGATTTCGCAAGCCAGATTGGCGCTTTCTCGACCGATGATTTGCTCGTTTTGGACAAAACACCAACTTGAATAACAGTCGCTGTTACTGTCAGGGGATCATGCAGGGAAGAATCCAGAGAGTGCAAGAGGGCACAATGCAATCGGTTCATGCCCGAGAGCGCCCGATTACCTCTTTCGCGAGCTCTGCCTGATGAATTTTCCCTCCCTAATACGTTAGGCATGCCCCGTGCCCTTACTATCGCCGAGTCATCGTCAAGCCACTGCTCGTGCCACTAAAAGACTTCGATCTAGCTATTAAGCTACGGTAATTGCAGACACCCTGCGACACAGCAGGAAGGGTGACGAAGGACTCGGCATATACTATTTAATATAAATACTTTCCTTGCTCTGCCATGCACAAATGATATGAATTATCTGATCGGAAGGACAGGGCCATGTGGTAGGAATGGAGATCAGCAAATCACACGAGGTCAAGCAAAGGCGCTGTCATGTACGCGGTCACCGCCGAATCTGCCACCGAAAACGCCCGGACGTTGGTCCCCCCCAACTAACTTACCAACAGTCCCGTTCCATGTTATAGAGACTAAATACCTCCCGCCAGAGTATCATAAACTTGCCTTCCGTCGTGGCAACCTTAGGCGACTTTACGACTTGTCACGAGAACCTCAACTTCGTTGTCATCATCGCAGTTATTGGCAGTCATCCCTTACATGCAACAAAGTCTTGGCAAGCAGTTGGCAAACGCCCAAAGTGTGCATAAAGCACTTACAACATACTGTTCGTCATGACTTCAATTGATACATGCCACATAGATCCCACTACCAGGGACTTTGACCCCAAGCTGTACCCGCAATTCCTACTTTTCGGCGACTCAATAACTCAAGGCTCACACTCTGACCTTGTCGCTCCTCTGTCGAGCTACTATATCCGGCGCTTGGACATCCTCAACCGAGGCTTCGGTGGGTACACGGCGCCAATGGGGCTGGCCATCCTGCCACACTTCTTCCCCGCCACCATGCCGTCTCCACACTCCAGCATCCCCCACGTTCGACTGATGACCGTTTTCTTCGGCGCCAACGACGCCTGCCACCCCGGCCAACCGCAACACGTGCCCCTGGTCACCTACAAGCACGCCCTCCGCCAAATAGCCAGTCATGAAGGGGTCAGGCTGCACGCAGCCAAGGTCATTTTCATCACCCCGCCGCCCGTCGACGAGTACCAGCTGTGGGATGGCGACCAGTCGCGCAGTGCAGACAACACCGCTTTGTATGCCGCGGCTTGCCGTGATGTTGCTGCTTGCCTCAGCCTGCCCTGCATCGACCTGTGGAGTATGTTCATGACCAAGGCTGGTTGGAAGGGGCCGGGAAGCGACGAGAAGCTCATCGGCAGTAGGAAGCGTGAGCGCAGCCAAGTGCTGGATGAGCTGCTGGATGATGGGCTGCATCTCTCGTCGCAGGGTTATAGTGTCCTCTGGGATGAATTGAAGGCCTTGATTGAGAGTGAATTGCCCTCGGAAGTCCCGGAAAGGTTACCCATGGTGTACCCGAGTTGGACGGATATGCTGTCTTCGGGCACGAAATGAAGGGGGGGATTAGAAAGTGGCTACAAAAAAAAGGGGGGGCCTTATAGGAATTATGAAGATTGTATTTTAAGGCAACGGAGGAATATGATATATCGAAAGATCAACGATCTAGATTTCTGTGGTGAATGAGTGGCATCTGGGAAGGTAAATGTATATGAAAGGGAGAAAGAGCCCAAGTGATGTTTACGCAGTCTTTTTTTTTGGAGTGGACTTAAGGTCTCCATCTAGATACAGGATGAGCTTGCCAGAGACGAGCAAGGTCTCGGTGACAGTATAGACTAGAGGAGAAAAGCGTTGCGAGGAAGGCAAAGCAGTCTTTGTATCTCTTGAAAGGAGCGTGTGCTGATCGTTTTCCCAGAATCATTGCAAAAGTGGAAGAATTAAGTTGAGCGGAGAGCAAATTGTCATTTGGCTGTTGACAAGGCCTCAGTGTGGACAGTCACCATCTTGGAACTAGAGTGGAGAAGCGGAGAGTCGAAACTCTACTCTTCCTCACTAGCTTCATCAAGCCACTGCAAGAACTTCTCTGCGGCCTTGCGGACCTTGCGACTAGTGTTGACATCGACGTACTTCTTGCTGGCCTTGCTGCCCCAGGACTTGGCGACCTCTTCAGTGAGCAATTCTTCTTGGTAGTAGCCCATGAGAATTGCAGGAACCTGGGGAATCAGCACAGGGTGGTCGTTGCCGACAAATCGTTCGGTTCCACCAAGGAAGGCCTTCTGGTGCTTCTCGGAGTTGCCGATCAACTTAATCAGCATACTAGCGCGCTTGGGAATCTGCTTGACAATGTCTTCGTCGAAGATGGTTTGGGCCAGCACGGTCAGGGTCTTGTGCTTGGATTCGATACCCAAATCTTTAGCCTTTTTGTAGATGTCGACGTCGTCGACATTGACGATGCCCTTCTTCTCTCTGGCTTGGTCAAGAATCCACGTGCCAAGCTGATCATAGGCGTTAGCGCCACCATCCTCGCCATCCTCGTCCTCGTCGAAGGCGAGAGAACGCTTGAGGTCAGATGGGAGTTCTTTGGCACGCGCAGCAACAGCCTCGGCGGATGTGTCGACAGCCCATTCATCGTCTTTGATCCCTCCATTGGTTTTTGCATCAATTCCTTTTGCATCATGATTGATCTGGCGGGTGAATTCGTCATCGCTACCGGCCGCAATCTCGAGGTCACCGTCTTCAGCATCTCCTTTGTCAGAGTTCGAATCATTAGGACTGCCGCCATTTGCCGATCCATTCTCCTGGTTCTCAGCCTTGGCGCGGTCACGGCGGGACATCTTTTCCTTTTTGTTCTTCTTGCCGCCCTTGGGTTCGTTCTTCAAGATGAAACCGCTCAGCTTGTGGCGCAAATCGGCTTGGGTGCGCTGCCCACAGGCCTTGCAGTCGAGCAGAATACGACCGTCTTTGATATTGATATCCGTTTCCGGGTTCTTGCAGGACTTGCAGAGCACGTACTTGGAGATGAAGCCATCGAGCGAGTCTTGAAGCTTAGATGCATCGTGAGCACCGTTGATGATCCAACGGTCATCCTTGGGATTGGTGTTGGTCTGAGCACCCAACTCGAAGCCAAACCACTTGATGATGTAGGCGGGAGGGCGGGCAAGGGACTGAGCAACGCTGGGAAGGTTCGCGACAACGGTTTTGATGCCGTTGCCCTTACCTTCGATCTTAGACTGGAGTCGCTCCATCTTGTAGCGGTAGAAGGGGTCAGTAACATCGGTACGGATGTTGATTGTTGCCATGATGACGGTCTTGGTCTTTGCACTAGGCCAAGAGGCAGAAAGTTGATGCAGAGGCTGGAACAAGGAGACTGTTTATCGAAACGTGAAGAAACTAGACATGCGTGGAAAATCACCACCGACGTGTGGGAGTTGGCATCAAGTCTTGGAAGGGCGAACCACAATCAACCATAGGCTGAACCCGGCTGGTCACAGGGTTTTCTTGAGGAAGGAAATATATCCTGGGTTTGAAGTAACGAGGAGTGAAAGGTGGTAGAGGATGCCTGATACATGAACAAACTGAGGCTGCAAGTTGTGTGTGTTCGATGGATTTGGGTCGGAGGGAGCTCCTTGAGCAAGTCTGAGGACCTAAGTGATCAGAGTGGTGGCGGAAGCGACCTGAGCGATGGAAAACTCTCACAGGACGTGTGATTGCTGAGATGATGAAAGATGAAAAACAAGCTGGGTGAGACAAGGGTCTTATTATTCGAAAAAATTGTGCCCGCCTACGGTACGGGTACGGGTAATTAATATTATTGATGACACTGGTGCCACTCAAAGCTAGACCAACCCTGGTATTAGCAAATTTCTTAATTAATTGCCCTGAACAGCTGCCTGAACCGCGCCCCTTTCCGGAGCATGAGGCGCCGGCAAAGTGCGCTTCTCTCCGGCTACAGCAGCTGCTGCGAATACCACCTCTTCCGGTCTGACAGTTCTCGAGAACAGCTTCTCGGTCAGAGAAAGGTGTAAGAGCAGTGGCAAACTGTCGAGTGTGGAAGCAGTGCACTGTCACCCCGCAACAGTGACTTCAGGATGATGTGAGAGCAGCCGCCTGTGCAATGGAATGACTTGAAAGAATGATCTAGTGGGCTCTTGACTAATAACTAGAATGTTTTGAATTTTCGTTTTCCTACTGAGGCAGTGTCCTCCTTCCCGCACCGGTACTGGCACTCACTGGCCGGCTTGACATCTTGTCGTCCGCGTCATACCGACAATCAGTAGAGGCAGCCTACCGAGTTGCAGGCCAGGTGAGCAGGCGGTGACTTGGAGACGATGGCTGCGTGGACGGGCAGCAAGACGCTTGACTTGACCTTATACCTAGTCACCGACTCAACGCCAGCGATACTCGGCGACAAGAGTCTGCTCAGTGTTGTCGAAGAAGGTCTCAAGGGCGGTGTGACTATCGTTCAGTATAGAGAAAAGCACGCTGATACTGGGGATATGATCACGGTTGCTTCAGAGTTGCACAGTGTCACAAAGCGATACCGCGTGCCACTGCTTATCAACGACAGAGTCGATGTCTGCCTGGCTGTCGGTGCCGAAGGCGTCCATATTGGCCAGGATGACATGGATATATCGCAAGCACGTGGCCTCCTTGGCCCCAATGCCATTATTGGTGTGACTGCCTCCTGTATTGAAGAGGCCAGAGCAGCTATCGAGGGAGGTGCCGACTATCTGGGGATCGGCACCATGTTCCCAACGCCGACCAAGACTGACACGAAATCGATCATAGGAACCAGAGGTACGCAAGCGATCCTGGACGCCTGTGACACTGGGACTGCCAAATCAGTTCCGTGTGTGGCGATCGGGAGCATCAATGCCAGTAATGTACAGAGGGTATTGCATCAGAGCGCCGCCGCCAACGAGAACAGGCTAAACGGGGTTGCGGTTGTCAGTGCTATCATGGCCAGCTCCAACCCGCAGGGAAGTGCTAGGGAGTTGAAAAATGCCATTTCAGCGGCACCGGAAAAATTCTACGTTGTCCACGCTCCAGCAGTCGAGCCTTTGACTTCAGTGTCTGAGATGATGGCCAAAGTACCATCAATAGTTAGGAATCACTCTACGTCGTCGGTTCTATGTCACAACATGACCAACACCGTGGTTCAAAACTTTGTAGCCAATGTTTGTCTAGCTACAGGCTCATCTCCGATCATGTCACTGAACGGCGCAGAAGCCGCTGATCTGGCTAAGCTGGGAGGTGCTCTTGTCGTTAACATGGGTACTGCTACTCCAGACATACTTGATGCCTATCTGGCCGGTCTGCGAGCCTACAATGCAGTGGGGAACCCTATCGTATTCGACCCTGTTGGAGGCGGAGCGACGACGGCAAGAAAGAATGCAATTAAAACTCTAATGGCAGGTGGCTATTTCAATTTGATCAAGGGGAACGAAGGAGAGATCTCGGCCGTCGCAGGTACCTCGTCAGTTCAACAACGAGGAGTAGACTCTGGGCCATCCACGGTAACCAGTAACGAGAAGGCTGCTTTGGTGAAAGAGGTTGCTCAACGAGAGAGATGTATGGTGCTCATGACAGGAGCCACAGATTATCTTTCAGATGGCTCCAGAACACTGGCAGTGTCGAACGGAAGTCACTGGCTCGGCAAGATCACCGGCAGTGGGTGTGCTCTAGGCGCGGTCACAGCCAGCTACATGGCCATTCACCAAGAAGATAGGCTGATCGCGGTATTGAGCGCTCTCTTACATTATGAGCTGGCAGCTGAAAAAGCAGAGAAGAGGTGTTCTGGGCCGGGATCTTTCATACCTGCTTTCTTGGACGAGCTCTACCTACTTGGCCAGGAATTCAGAGACAGCAGATGTAGTTCGCTACAATCAGACGCCAGAGTGACAGCTGTCTGATCTACAATATGGCTCCTTTCCCACATGGCTCAGTGTATGGTTTTCTGTTGGATTGGCTCAAGCTGATCAAGATGTCCTTGTCAAAGTAGAAATGGTAAATCACTGTAGCATTCAGCCAGTTTTTGCAAATAAAATATAAACAAACAGCCAGGCATCTTCTATCTGAGGAGCTTCACCAAGCTTGACCCTCTACAACTGCTTCCGCATCTCTCCCTAGGCCAGGCCAGATTCTCAAGTAGAAATGGAAACCGCTTTCACCCAGACCACTTGCTGATGAGAAATGATCTGTATTGGAAGGCCACTCCGGACTTTACGGACTTTATTTTCCTTGGCGTAAATTTGGGCCATCCCAACTGCGCTTCGCGACGGCGTAATTAGATTGTCAACTCCATCAAGCATTCATCCACCTTTGCACTCTTCATATCCCTTTGTATACAGCTCCTCAAAAAGCACAGCTTTGTCATTTGTTGTTCATTGTTGTTCCTCTCGTCCGTGGCTCCCGTTTGCCATTGTCTGCATCTGCATCAAACATGCTTTCCGGCCTCTTAACCACACCCTGATTCTACCTAAACAGCCCCTCACGTCAACTTGTCTGTTATCTGTTGACAACACATCCCGCTCCTTCACGCTCCTTCACGTGCTTTGCCTGGTTACTTAGAGGCTCTTTCTACCCAACACACACGTCAAGTCTCCTGAGGTCTGCTTCCCTCTGTGTTTCCCGCGAGGCGCCCCTCCGCCACAATATTTCGGCGCATCGTCCACAGGCTCGAATTAGGTCAGCTTCCTCCCAACGAGGCATCTGTCTCTTCACAGACGCATGACACATTGATTGAGAGACCAAGAGCTTGAGGGAGGTGGGGCTGTCGGCCCTCTTGGTCCGGGCGGTGAATGGCAGTACAGTCAATTCTAGCACACCGCGCAGAGGCCATCTGCAAACCACAACACACAGTGTTCTTCGGGCCGCTGGGCCATTGATCGAGACTGCCAGAAGCGCAGGAATCGGTTACCGGCTCCTTCAATGAGCCTCCTGTTTTACTAGCTTTTCGGGTATGGAGCGACAGCCATTTGCCACACGGGATGAGCTTTGGCAAATACAGGACACCATCACCCAACTATCTTCGACGCAAGCCTCGCACACCGACAGACTGGTTCGCATAGAAAGCATGCTCAAGATAGAGGACACCAGCCGGACGAAGAATGCATGGGGCCCATCGTCCCCATTCCCTTCAATGCTGGGCTCTGCTCGATCAGGTACGCTTGCTCCTTTTGCCTGTGCAGAACTGCTAACACTTGCTAGAATCAGCGCTCAATCCCGCAGCTGAAGCTTTCCGGAACTTCGATGCCGACCCAGGCATCAGCTCGCTCAGTCTAGACAACACTGATGATTCGAGAAGGGTGACCGCATCGAGAGCCAATTCTGTTCGGTTTGATGAGAGCGCCAACAACCACTACGGCCCATCCCGCCAGTCCATAGATCTTCCTGCTCGCACAGGCAGCGGTCTAGGGAGCCATCCACTGTCTGAGAGATCACTCTCTCACCGTTCTGATGGCCGGGTCAGCAACGCCGGGTTCGGCCGTACCAACAGCTTCGGCCTCGATTCAAGTCGCCTGCTCTCCTCCATCCACAACTCACCAAAAGTGCCGGCAAACCCTCCTCCAGGCTTCTTCGTCCTGGGACCGTGTCCATCGATTATTCGGTGCTGGCTTACCGAGACCTTCTCCAATGCTTCGCTCCTTTATGCTACTATCTGCACTGGATCCACCCTTTCATCCGTTTCCAAGTCCCTCGTCGAGAAGCTGGGCCTGACCGATCAAATCACAGAAGAAGGCGGCCTGCGGAAGATCAAGCTTCCAGTCTACCTGACTGAGGCACGCATCACACACGCGTCATCTAGGTCAGCAAGCCCAGCTCCGCAAGTGCCCACATTAATTGCCAAATTTGTGGTCACCGAAGATGTCACCGACGACAAGTCCATCCAGATTGTGCTCGGGAGCGATGTCTTGCGATCTCACAGTGCCGACGTCTTCTTCTCGCAGGACAGGCTCTCAATCTTTGATGAAGACCGCAACCAGCTGTCAGTCCCTCTTGTTCGGCCTGAGAATGATGAGGTGTTCAAGAACCTTAGCACCGTTCCCCGGGAACAATCAGGTTCGGTTGAGTTTGGCAGAACGCAGAATGTAACACAACCATCAATATCAGAGAAGAGGCCCGGTATCATAGGACGACCATCTCGGCTGGACGCGGAGCAGTCTCCCATGGCGCACTTACCTCCCACTGCAGCCGTTGCTGGCACGAGTGATGCCACAGTGGCAACTCCGACATCTCGCTCCAGTACAGACTTTGGCCAACCTCGTACTGCCGATGATTCGAAATCCACGACGGGCAGCGAAAAGTCATATACCACTCCTGTATCCAAGCCAGCCTCTGGAGCCTGGGGCAGCTCCTGGCGTTCTGCATCGTCGGCTCAGCTACCCGACAGTCAGGAAGCTAGCAAACCAAGTTCGTCTTACTCACGACCAAGTACGAGCCGTCCAATGAAGGTCCTTCGCCCAATCAAAAGTTCTAGTAACACCTCTCGCAGCGCCGCTTCTACGTCTCCTTGGGGAACTGGACCTAGTGCTGCATCTAAGGCCGAAGAGGTCGATAGGAAAGTCAGCATGGGAGAATTGAAGTCTACCTCAGCGGCTTCGTCAAAGAGTAATCCTATCGGATCCGCGAGTGCGTTCGGCTGGCTCTAGATCTCGTGACGGCAAATGTGGTCTACGAATCGGGATGCCAAGGCGGGGCGAGTCGACTGGTTAAGGCCAGATTGAGGCACATGAGACCGTTGATCTCCCAGATGCAGTAGTTAATGTATTCTAGGTACGATCTTCCTACCCTCGAGGGGCCGTAGGCGATGGTAAATCAAAATCATACTGTTGGAATTGGCCTGATCACTTGTGATTTGCGGGTGAAGGGCAACCCAATCGCTCCTCCCCCGCAACTCCAACTTCGCCCCACATTCGTACCGACACTGTAGGCTTGAACATTCTCATCCCAATGCACACGAGCAGATGCCTTTGAACTTCACAAGAAACCAATTCATCAGCCAGTTTGTATCGTCATCCAGACTCACCGCTGTATCGCGACACATATCAAGCACTGCTATCGACATGGGGCGGAAGAGGCTTTGTGAGTCCCTAACTAGGTTGGTCAAGGAACAAGCAATGTTGCTAACTGGATCTCAGTGAATCCAG
This sequence comes from Chaetothyriales sp. CBS 134916, assembly GCA_003709845.1. Lineage (NCBI taxonomy): Eukaryota > Fungi > Ascomycota > Eurotiomycetes > Chaetothyriales > Domatiomycetaceae > Domatiomyces > Domatiomyces globalis. The sequence continues at coordinate 54,567 of QQXO01000007.1, forward strand.
CACTTTTGTATGATCTCTGGGCCTCTCACCACCCCCGCCCCCCAACATCGACTGTGTAAGCGAACAGAGAGTAGTAGGCTGACATAAAAGGTTCGTCTGGGAAAAAGCATTTGCGATATCCAAGACAAGTTCCGCCCCGCGATATGGGAGTTTCCCAAGGTGTATGTACTCATGTTCTTTTCAGCGATGACAAAAATGATATGAGAAGTCGGTTTTAAGCTGACAATGAGTTCAACGAAATGACAATGCAGTATCTCGACAGCGGCAAAAATGGTCAAAGCCTGTGTGTCTTGCCAACCCACCCCTCTTTGATGGTTCCTTTCGGTTAAGTGTCACGCTCGTCCATTAACAAAATCAAACTCCCCAATTTACAGCCCAAATATTCGACATCCCCATCTACATTACGACGCAGAACGCCGCACGGCTCGGCGAAACCGTCCACGAACTTACCTCTCTTCTGCCCTCCGGTCTCCCCTCCCCGACCACCCACCCAGCCATTGCGTCCAAACTCTCCCGTACAGTCCCGCGCGTCCTGCAGCATGATAAAACCGCCTTCTCTATGTGCACATATGCCATCACCTTGGCATTGACCGCACAAGCAACCTCGGAAAATCCCGGCCCGCAAGTCCCCGTTGAAGTTATCCTGGTTGGCATCGAGACACATATCTGCGTCACGCAGACGGCCCTTGATCTACTGCGGATGGGCCACAAGGTGTACGTCTTGGTTGATGGAGTCAGCAGCTGCAATGCAGGGGAGAGGGGCGTAGCGCTGGAACGCTTGAGGAAGGAAGGCGCCATAGTGACGACGAGCGAGAGCATCTTGTTTGAGCTGCTTGGCGATGCCAGCCATCCCGCTTTCAAAGCCATCAATGCTTTGATCAAAGACACGAAGGAGAGTACTAGGCAGGCGATTCAGGCTTTTTCGCGGTAGTTGGTTAGGAGTATTGCCTCCTAGAGAAGGCTGCTAGTGCCGCGAGAAAGGCAGGGTACAGTATCTGATGGATACCTGGCTAAGTCTAGATTTTAATCATATACGCAAATGATCGCTGATTGCGGTGCCACAAAGTTCGCGATCCTTGGTTTGTGTCGAATTGAACAATCAGCTGGAACATTGTAAGATCCATACGGTAATAAGCGACCTTATTTCCGGGATCCACTAAAATTTGTCTCTGTCGTTCTGCACCCACCGTCTCTTTCTACTCTTCTGCTACACTCCTGTCTTGACCAATGCCCTGACTATGGGTCATAGTCGGCCCGCAAAAAGGCGGCGTCTTACTCCCCCAATCAATGACGACGCTGTATCACACACTGTGCCTGCCTCAGAACTCTTCTATCGGGCCGCTGACTGGGACCTCGAGCAGGACTACGAGCAGCGATCACGCAAGAAGAAAGCAGCCAAAGAAGTGACAAGATTGCCAATAAAGACTAGAGAAGGTGTCCTCAAGCAAGCACAAGCCAATGATGTGTCAGACGCAGAATCGGATTCTTTTCTTGGATCAGGAAGCGAAGAGGAAAAGGAAGAGGACGACAACGGTGGTCTAGCTGCTTTAGGTGCTGAGAAAGAATCTGCCACTAAGGTTCCTCTCAAGCAGCAGATATTACAGGTCAAGGAAGATTTGGCTCATCTAGCAGAGTTGCTCAATGAGGACCCGGAGGAACATGCGGGCTCTTTCAAGAAATTGGCCCAACTTGGTGGAGATAAAGTGCCACTGGCTGTGCAAAAGCTCGTTCTGGTCTCTCAGGCTGCCATATACAAGGACATTATCCCTGGCTATCGGATACGAGCGTACAGGGACGAAGACTTGGGAAACAAGGTCTCCAAGGACGTACGGCGGACACGCCAATACGAACATGCTCTGATCACCGGTTACAGAAACTATGTCCATCTACTAGCCTCTTTGTCCAAGCAGAAGAAAGCCGACACGGAACTGCAGTCGCTCAGGAGCGTGGCCATCGGTTGTGTCTGCACCCTGTTACTGGCGGTTCCGCATTTCAATTTTCGGACCGAGCTTCTAAATGTGATTGTCCATGAGCTTGCTGGCCGTGAAGCCACGCCAGACTTAGTCAAGTGCGTTCAGACACTCGAGTCATTCTTCCAGGAAGACGATGATGGCGCTCCCTCGCTAGAGGCTGTCAGTCTTCTCACAAAGTTGATGAGAGCCCGAGACTTTGCAATTAGGGAGGAAACTGTCAATACTTTCCATCGCCTCAGACTGCTGTCGGAGTTGGCACCTGTGAATTCTCAAACCGACAGAGGCGCTGATGTGTCGAAGCTGCATGGAAAGAAGGCAAAGAAGGAAAAATTTGAGCATCGGTCGAAGAAGGAGCGGAAGCTTGCGCGAGAGCGAAAGGCTGTGGAGAAGGATCTGAGAGAGGCCGATGCCAGTGTCAATTACGAGGAGCGAGAGAAGATGCAATCCGAAACACTGAAGCTCGTTTTCGCGACTTACTTCCGAATCCTAAAGGCGAGGGTTCCGTCATTAATGGGTGCGGTGCTCGAAGGACTTGCCAAGTACGCGCACTTGATCAACCAGGATTATTTTGGTGACATCCTGGAGGCTTTGAAAGATATCATCCAGAAAGCTCAGGGCGACGACAATGACAATGAGGACAGTGACGCTCAGCAAGGCCGAAATACGACGCGTGAGACCTTGTTGTCCACACAGACGGCATTCACCCTGCTATCCAACCAAGACGCTGCAAGATCGGCTTCCGCCCTACATTTGGACTTGTCTTTCTTCTCAACTCATACATTCAGGGCACTATATCCGCTATCGGTGGACTCGGAGATCGAGCTTGGGCCCCAGTCTGTTCGTCTTCCAGATCCGCACATGCCTCAACAACGTAACAAGGTGAATGTCTCGACGCCGATCCTACTACTTTTGCGAGTCCTTCATTCGGTCCTCTTGACGCCATCTCAACCACCAGCAGCAATCAAAGTGACTGCCTTTTACAAAAGGCTTCTGACTATTGCGTTACAACTCCCAGAGAAGTCCACCATCGCAATGTTGAATCTTCTGTACAAGATCGCAGAGAAACATGGCCGAAAGATCGAGCCGCTGTGGTATAGTGATGAGAGGAAAGGGGATGGTGTGTTTCAGGGGGAGAGCAAGAATGTAGAGGGCTCCAATGTGTTTGCTGTCGGAAGTGGCATTTGGGAGGAGGAGCTCCTTAGGAAACATTATTGCCCTCAAGTACGAGAGCAGGTGATGTCTATTGACAAGGTGATTGCTGGTATGGCGAAAAAGTGACATAAAATTAGTAATACAAAAGACAACAACATTCAAGCGATGACCTATTCCAACAGTAACAAAAGTGAACATACCAGAGAATAGTTACCTGATAGCAGAACTCTGGAGGACAGGAATATATAATTACTTAGTGTGTGTTCTATTGTTCTCAATGTACACGAACCCCGACACTTCACTAACTAGCTAGTCAGAACTTTTCTGCCAGTGCTGTGGCATTACTGCCACAACACTAGCCAGGCAGTTACCTCACTCATATACTCCCTGCTACCCCTTTTGCCCTAGCAACGAGGACAACACTTTTCTCTTTCTCTGACAACAATTCCGTCTGGCCCCATTTATCTTTTCATCTCGCTATCTCTCTCAAAATCATCAACCCAAGCGCCGCCTCCTGATAATCAACCAACAAACCAACCTGCCAGTCAATCACCTTTTCTTTCTCCTCCTCCGTCTCCTCTATCATGCAAGAGCACCAGGACAGTGAGGCCGTCATGGGACAGGCAGTGGCAGCAGCGGTGTCAGCAGCAGCAACAATAACAGTGGCAGACCTGGTCGAAATGGCCACCACTAAGAAGCCGGCCCACGGGAAGAACGTGGCCAGTACCACCACCCTTGACATCCAGAACGAGCTGGACTACGCTGAGGAGGCTGGATTTGCCCCAGCAGCTGCAGTCCCTCGCTCCAGCTCAGTCCCTGGTCGCCGCCCGCTGCCCGTCGTCGTGGATATGTCTGCTGCTTCTGCTCCAGCTGCTCCCACCACCACCACCATTGTTGCTGGTTAGTGCACAATGCCTACCGTCTTCTTCTTCGCTTCCCCCTCCTCCTCTCTAATAGCCAGATTAGCTAACTCGAATACAGCGACCACTGACTGCATCAGTGACGGGCTCCTTGCGCGAGTCGCGAGGATGGAGAGCCAGCTCTCTGGGCTTGCCGTCATCGTGGCCGGCCTGGTCGACCGCGTGGAGCAGATGGAGAGTTGGGCTGCTGCTGCTATGGTGGTTGGTAGTGGCAACGGCATGGACAACGGCCATCGACGAGGCCGAGGACGAGGGCTGCACCAGCAAGGCAAGCGTGGCAGTGGCATGGCAAGAGCTAATTAGTATGGCCAGCATGAAAAAGGGGCAGTAGTGGTGATTTTTTAGTCACATGAATACTCCGGTACCAGGAAAGGGGGCAACAGCACCAAGAATATTATCATGGAGGGTTTCATAAGTCATTTCCTTTTCCTTTTCTTTCCTTTCCTTCTCCTGCTTCATGGCTGCAGCTGCAGGTGTAGTAATGTATGTGATTGTGACTTCCATTGCATTGTGTAAAAGGAAATCCTTCCAGGATTTGTATGGTACTATCCTTTCCAGGTTGATGACAAATCAAATATCTTGGAGAAGGCACAATGACAACCATCTCTGCTTAGACACTTCTTCTGGAGTGCAGCCTGGTCACCTTGTATTGATGATTCTATCTCGGAGAGCATCTCAGTGACCTCCTCGAAGTCAGCTGGAGGATGAGAAAGGACGGCATTTTTTTCTGTTGTCGCTCCAACTGTAACAGAAGTTAATGGGTTAGACGAGCCTTAATATCCGACAGGAGAAATGACAAGGCCGGCGCCAACAATGCGTCAACCAAAATATTGTCAAGTTCTGCAAATTCTATATTTGGTTGATGCAAGTCAAAGAGCTTGTCCATCTTTTCCAGGCGATTATAATAGTCATCCATGTTGGAAATGGCTGAGGAAAGGACGGATGGTTTGGGTGCAGGATGCTCCTGAATAATTCCACCTATAGCACAGCCATCTGGAGGCTAGCTGGCAAACCTATGAGAGAAAGACGAAATCAGCATGCTCTGACCTGGAGAACCTTTCTTTTTGTGTAATTCTGATGGCTGTATGGCTAGAAGAGCTAGCAGAAAGAAAGAATCTGATGATTGGGTGAACCATTGACGACAATTGTCAGATACAAGGGTGTATCTGGCCCCGGACAGTCGTCTTATGATGATTAGTCGATGGAGACTGCTCTGATTGATTCCCTTGATTTATTGTCTATCTGTTAAGGGGCTCTCTATGAGCGATATATGAGAGACGAATGTGTGGGTCACATCTATCCGTCTTGGCGCTGCTCAGCCAATAGCGAGCGCGCATTTGACAACAATCAAGCTCTGGGCTGCAGGTGCAGTACAGTATTACTGTAATAAATACAAGGAATAACGCTAAGTCTTCTGCCTACCCCCACTTATTATTAGTAGGCGCAAATCTCCCCGGCGGACTCCTGAGGGTATTATTGCATGATGTTCTTCTTGACACTGTTGGGTGATGTCCATAAAATAGCGCTCCAAGAGATGGAATGGTGATATAAGACAGGGCAGTTCAGCAAGACAGTTCAGCTTAGGACAAGGAGCAGGTTGAGCGAAGGACACCAGTGGGTGAGAGAGGAGAGAGTAAGAGGGCAAGAAGTTCGGATGGGAGCTTAAGTGATCTCTTGTGGGCTAAAAACAATAAGCTACAGAGATGAAGGAAGGGAGGAAGGTAGCAAATATGGTAGAAGGCAGGAGAGGGCACTCTTTGGTGGCTTGTGACGCTCTGACAATTTTTTGTTTTTTTACAGTAATTCCCTCACTCATGGCACGCCAAGAGATTCGATGTTCTGCCGAAAACTCTCCTTGTTTTATAGTGGCAAACCTACAGCACTTTCCATCCTCATTTCAACCTGAGGCCTTGTAAAAGGAAAGCTAGAAAGAAGGAAAGAAAGAAAGAAAGAAAGAAAGAAAGCGAGGGGGAGAATGCGTCCTCTAACTGACACCGAAACCAAAACGCTGTTTACCAAACTAGCTAACTACACTGGGGCCTCACTCAGCCAATTGATCGCTCCACCACCGTCATCATCAGGACCATCGGATCGCAATGTCTTCCGTCTTCATGAGTCACGGGTGTACTACCTGCCGCTGCGGCTGGCAAACCTGGCGACAAGTGTTGCACGGGACAACCTCATGTCGATGGGCACATGCGTGGGCAAGTTCAGCAAAACGGGGAAGTTCCGATTGCATATCACGGCGCTGGACATGATCGCGGCGCATGCGCGGTACAAGGTGTGGATCAAGGCGAACGGGGAGATGCCGTTCCTGTACGGGGGCAACGTGGTCAAGGCGCATGTGGGCCGGTGGAGCGATGGGGATGTGCCGGAGCATAGCGGCATCGTGGTGCTGAGCATGGACGATACCCCGCTCGGCTTTGGCGTCACGGCGCGGAGCGGCGCCGAGGCGACGAAAAAGAGTGCAGAGCCCACGATGGTCGTCGTCTTTCGCCAGGCCGATGTGGGAGAGTATTTGAGAGATGAGGATACATTGTTTGCGACGTGAGGAAGTGTGTTGAAAAGGGTTGGAAGGGAAAGGAAGATGATGAATAATAATGAATGATTGGCATGGATGCGGTCTGTGGTCTGTGTGCATGAGTCGATTGGACCAAAGCAAACTGGTCATGGCCAGATTTGCTGGCCAGGCTCGAAGCGAATGAAGTCGGTCGTCTTAACATTTAAAGTAATCACGCCATCAGATGGGCTTGAGAGAGACAGCCAGCCTGTTAATCTGGAAAAGCGGCAGCCGACGAGAGAAGTATGCTAGCACAGACGGGACGGAGAAGGAAGAGGACCACAGAGGGAGAGTCAATTAAAACAGGGAAGGGGGCCATGGCGTAGCTACTCCTGGTCATAATCCTGCAGAAATGCAATTCGCTCTTCACAGCTCGCCATCCCGTGCTTGCGGCGGACGCGTTTGAGGTGCCTGATGTGATCGGAGCGTAAGCACTCGTCATCTTCCATGGTCCAACAGCCGGAGATGTTGTCGGGGAGCACGACATGACTGGTCTCGACCGGACTGGTTGACTTGGCAGCTCTGCACATCTCAACCATGACCTTGACTACACGGTCTGCAGTGTCAAAGTCGAAGCTGGTGGCGACGATGGCGACGTGCATGATAGCGTCGACGTCATCCTGGCTCAGAGCTGACCAGGCAGCTTTGTGCTTGGCTTTCCAACTTGCGTACTCGTCCTCGTCCTCGGCTTGGTTTGCCTGGTCTGACACTGGATCATCTCTTTGGCTACGATCAGATATCAGGATCGACTCTTCAACTTCGTCCTTGTCGAACGAGTCCCATCCGCCGTCTGGAGGCGGCAAGTCAAAGTCAGCACTGGTCAAGTCGATTACTGGGATGGAAGGCTGGGTGTGTAGTGTTGCACTATCCTCTGTTGGAGAGGAAGGCGCAGTCCTGAAACCTGGCGATCCGTCGTCCGGGGCAGTGTCCCAATTGGTGGATTGGTCGGGAGCAGTGTCAAAGTTGGAAACCGAAGCGTTGGCGACGTCGGACGACGCATCGCTGTGAGCAGGATGAGAGAACCTGGAGATTGCATCACTGACTAGGTTGACCACCATCGGACTTGTTAGTTGGGGTAAGTCTTGTTGCTCGTCATCAGTGTCTTGGTCGCGATTCTCAGCCTCGTTTGTGACGAGCGTCGATTTAAAGAGTGATGAGACTCTGTGGGGTAATTGCGGTGACTGTAGTCGTGGCGACCGCGGGTGCAAGATAGTCGACTCTTGCTGCCCTTGATCTGGTGTAGATGGGATCTCGATGTTAGGGTCATGAGGCAGGCGTTTTCTCTTGCCCAACGACGTCGGCGGTGTTCGCGGCCTCTTGATGGGGCTGAATGGGACCGAGTCGACTGCCTGTGTGAGCAAGGCAGTCATGTGTTGAGATTTAGACTGGCGCACTCTTCTGACAGATCGTGAGACAGACTCAGAACGGGGTAGAGATTGGGGGCTGCGAGGGGAGGGATGATTAATAGGTGAGCTTGCTCGATCAACCATGACCCTTGCCGAAGCAGTGGCAGGCTCTGTTCTAGTACCGCGCTCAATCAAAGATGTTGAAGGTCTCAAGACGCCCAGTGTCTTGGACAGTCTGCCACACCCGCTACACAGAAGGCCACGCTTGCGGTGTCGATACCATTCATGACTCTGTGTTGTCATGCACTTGACGCACGTCTTCACAGCCTCTTCCTCGACGGCGTCCTCTTCCTCGACGGCGTCCTCTTCCTCGACGGCGTCCTCTTCCTCGACGGCGTCCTCTTCCTCCTCTGCAACATTCGACCGTGGATGCCTGCTGTGATACTTTGGGAGAATGACATCATTAAACAGGGCCTTCCAGTCGTGCACGGAATGGCTCGTGTGGCTGGCAAGGTCGGCCCATGCCACGCTGGCTTCAGGAGTGCAGTCAAGAATGGTCCTAGCGGCAACATACAGCATGTTGGCGTCTTTCACCGAGAAGGCGCCTAACTCAGCAGGGCTGAAGACTACAGGATCTCGATGGGTGTTGGGCGTGCGCTGGCTGGGCGGGGTGAGTGCATCGGGGACGGCTGAGCTGGGAGGCAACTGTTGCTGGTGCGGAGGCGGAGGAGTGTGGTGCCGGTTCTCCTCGCGGCGAGCCTGGAGCGCGTCGGATACGGCATCCGTGTGCGTCTGCAGCTCGGGCCGACTGTCGTTCTGCTGGTCGAGGCGCCTGTTCTGGTGGACGACATGCTTCAAAAAGCGGTCTCGCCAGCTCTGGTAGGTATGGCGCGGGTTGTCCTGCTCGAGCTGCTTGTAGATCTCGTTGCCCTTCCAGTTTCCGCCTGCGCGCCGGTACGGCTCGACGTGCTCCCATAGGCACTGGTCGTCGGTCTCGGTGAAGGGCCTTCTTCCCTTCTTGGGCGCCGTCACCGTGCTGCCAACCGGCCGCTGCAGGCGCGAGGCAGGCCCTATGGCGTGATCGTCGAGATTGGCCAAGACGCCGTGCTGGATGGACGACTGGATAAAGCGGTAGGAGTGTGTACCCGGCGGCTGGTTCTTGCGTGCGTGGTCGACAAAGCGGACGTCGGCCTGCTTGTCCAGCGGCACAATCCTTGCGCCGTGGAGCTTGGCATTCTCGAGGATCCACTGTCGCTGAGGGACGGAGTGGGACAGCCAGAACTTCATGCCAGCGAAGAGGCTGCCGTGGCCGGCGGCGGCCGAGTTGAAGGGGCCGTGGCTGGAACTGGTGTCGGCGCGGGGCCGGTCATCGGCAGCGTCGCCTTCACGGTCCACCGCTGCGCTCGCCATACTGATCGGCGGCGTGTTGACGGCGCGATGCTGCTGGCCACGCACTGGCCTCACGGCTGTGGACGCGAGGCGCAGGACGGGAACCAGTAGGGTTGTGAACCTATGACTTTCTCAGCTTCGGATTAACTATCGGCCGATTATGCCAAGAAAAGCCGCCAAGTTCGATGCCGAAATAATCGTCGTAATTACCGGTACAGAGTACGTACTACTCTTGTTCAGGCTGTCCCAATCAATCTTTTGATTCACTTCTACAGGAGAGGATCACGTGATCCTGGAGGCCCGTGCGTGCGGGAGCCGAAGAGCGCACCTGCCGAAACAACCAGTACAGTAGTAGTAGTAGTAGTATTTCCGCATTTCTCCGCTCAATTCCCGGCTGCAGACAAAATGCATTGCCCGGGCTCCGATTGGATCTGCCGAGAACGCCATGTGAAGCTGATATATTCATCTTTCCTACAGGCAACTGTGCTTCGACCATCGACTCTCCACTACTTTCACCTTCACATGTGCTACACACACTCCCTCATTTAAACTGCTCTCTGCGCGTCATCATCTCCTCCTCGCTTGACCTGCTGCATTTGCCTTCCCTCGTCGCGTGCTGACCAACTTCGGCAAGCGTACGCTACCCTTAATTTCTGCATCTTAGCACCCTACTCTCTATCCTCCTCCTACTCCTCCCCCCCCCCTACTACTACTACTCCTCCTCCTCCTCCTCCTCCTCCTTCTCCTCCTCCTCCTCCTCCTCCTTCTCCTCCTCCTCAACCACCACCACCAACAATGGCCTCCGAGCCCTCCGAGGAATCCACCGTGCAGAAGGTTGCCGAGGTCTCGTCCACAACGGGCCTTAAGGAATTCACCGTACAAGAAGTTGCCGAGCATTCGACCCGCAAGGACCTCTATTTTACGATCCATGACAAGGTCTACGATGCTACCGGCTTTGCGGATGAGCACCCGTAAGTCCTCTCCTCTCCTCTCCTCTCCTCGTCAGTTCATCACTCCACTTGAACCAGCCAACGACAGCGTCAACAACATCATCAACAACTAGCCAACTAAGACTTCCTTTTGCAGGGGCGGTGAAGAAGTCCTAGTGGACGTCGCCGGGCAAGACGCCACTGAAGCTTTTGAAGATGTGGGCCACTCGGACGAAGCACGCGAAATCCTCAATGGGCTGCTGATGGGCAAGATCAAGGGCAGCAAGCCAGTCAGCAGCACGGCAGCCCCGGCAGCAACATATTCAGGGAGCACAGAGAGTAGCTTTGGGCTAATCCTCTACGCTGTCGTCTTCGCGGGTGGCCTCATATCCTACTTAGCTTATCAGTACCTTCAGTCAGCCCAGGCCCAGGAGCAGAAATAGAAGCCGGTACCAAGTACGCTAGATTAGAACTAGAAGAGCAAGCAGGGGCAAGCAAGGGCAAGCAAGAAATGGGTGATGTGAGAGATGGTTGTGAGAAGATAGAAGATAGTAATTTTTGTCTCCAAACTCGCAAGTGTGACAAGACCAGACCAGACCAGACTGGGCTTGCTGACCGATACAACACGTGCCCTCGCTCTCTGCGATTGGCTCGAGCTTGGGCGTGGCTATTCAATCTACTAGGCGGATAGGTAATTATTGGTTCCGTAGGAAGGTGGTATTGTACAAAGGTCATCAAGTCTGGGAGCACATAGAATGGCGGCAATAGAGGATACAAACCACTTTACCGTACTGTAGAAGTAAGAAGAAGAGGAAAGAAAGTTGCATGTGTGCCTGTTTAGCTTTAACTCTGTTTCCAGAGACTGCACTTGACTCCCCTCTCTGTTTGTGCACTCTTATTATTATTAACAAACATTATTGTTGAATTGTTAAAAAAAAGCAGCCAGTCAGCGAGCCAACTAGCTATTAGCCATTCAATGGGCCATTGGGTGTGTAGATGTACATGGTACATCTACACAGAGAGTGTGCAAGAGATGGAGAGAACTAAGTTCTAAACTAGATATACATCGGATTGAGCTTACATACTGTATATTCAATGAATGTTGCATGCTGTTTTGCATACATACATACGGTACAAACATACATACAAGCTTGCTTGCTTGCGTTGATTCCATGGCCGACTCAATTATTCAAATTTTCGTCTTCTTCACCGATAATAGCCGGCTGTTGGCTGTTGCTGCTGTTGCGGCTGCTGCGACTGCTGTAACTGCTGTTGCAACGCCGGCTGATACGCTTGGTAGCTGCCACCGCCGCCATCGCCACCACCCCCACCAGGCACAAACGGCGGATAGGCGCTTGATTGCGCCATTGGCACCGGTGATTGTTGTCTTCCATCCAAGACCAGTCCCTGGCCTTGTCCCTGCGGTATAGGTGGCGGTGCATGACTCGGCGGCGCGTGACTCGGCGGCGCGTGAGTTGGCGGTTGGCTGGGTGCTTGGCTAGGTACCGGCGCTGGCGGTGGCGACACCGCCGGTATATGTGAGGGGTCAGGCTGCGCTGTATAGAGGAACTGTGGCTGGGATTGGCCATCCTGGCTGTAGATGGAAGCCGAGTATCCGTTTTTCAGGTCGGGTGGGAGCTGTTGGCCTGGCGCAGTGTTCGGGGGTGGGTAGGAATGGCGTGGCGGCTGAGAGTCGGCAGGCGAGTCGTAGATGGACGTGCCCATTTCTTGGGGCAGGTACTCGGACGAGTGCTGAGACTGGGTACGTTGTGGTGGTGCGTATTGGACATAGGGATCCCTGTTTGCCACCTGTGGCGGCGGGCCTTGGTTGGAGGCCGTGTGGGAGGCAGGAGATGGTGAGCTGACCGGGTAAGGGGCCTGGAAAGACTGTTGCGAGTGCGTCTGCCGAGCATACGGCCCCGCCAGCCCACTACTACCACCCGGTTGGCCATCTGTGTCGGTGAGTTAGCGGGTGATATGCTGAACTGGTGAGATCAAGTGCTCGTAGCTGGAGTCGTACCTGCAGGATACAATCGCTGCTCAGGCTGCGATGACGGCCCTGGCCCGTACCCGGCCGGGCCTGGCGGTGCGCCCGCATAGCCATACGGCGGCTGCTGGCCTGGTCGACGGTATGCGTGGGCGGGCTGCGACATGGACGACTCCAGCAAGGCCTCGTAGTCGCGGCGGGCTTTGATGAACTTTTCGTTGAGCTGCTGGAAGTCGTCTGTTGGCTGTGTTAGCTTCTGGCTCTTGTCCGTGCGCCGCGGAGAGCTGTCTCACCTTTCTTCTGCGTGTACTTGCCAATCAGTTCAATAAGCTTAGGCCGGATGGCCAGCGTGCTATGGTAGAGCTGTGTGATCTCGTCGTTGTCGCGCGCACTGACGTCGGCGGCACTTGTACTCAGCAGCGCCAGCAGCTTCTCCACGTTCTTAAGCTGGCCAAATACCTCGGCCTCGATGCGGGCCTCATGCTCCAGCTCTTCTGGTCTCGGGTCCTGGAGCTTCTCGACATAGTTGAGCGGGAAAATGCCGGTCTGGCCACGCAGCGACCCCTTCCACCAGTCCTTGTACACCGACTCCAGCACTGCAATCACATCGCCCTTGCGGAACTGTAGCTCGCCGGGCTCCGACGGCTCAAAGTCAAACAGCGCGCGCACCCGCGACACCGTTGCCGCCGTGGTGCCGGAGGGAATGGCCTGTGCGGACGCAGGGCCGGATGTGCTTGTGCTTGCACTCGTGGCTGGCTGCCCGGACAGCTCGGCCGGCGTGGGCCGCACTGCTGCTGCTGCTGCTGCCGCTGTCACGCCCGCTGCTGGCGCCGACGGAGACGGGCCTTTGTCTTGAATAGACAGCTTGAGGGCCATCTGCAGGTCCTCCTCTTCTCGCTGGCGGTCGTATTTGGTGATCTGCTGCTTCTGTGGTGCTTGTGGCGGCTGGATGTGTGGATCTAAGATAGACGGCGCAGTCAGCACGTGCGTGGCCAGTGCCTGTCGGGGCCAGCAAAGCACCTACTCTGAGACTTGAGGCGCACCAAGGCCTGCTCCATAATGCCCAGGTCCGGATTGGAGGCAAACATCTTGGACCATTCGTCCATGCGCTCGGCGATCTTCGACTTGACCTGGGCGTGGGTTGTCTGAAAAGGACACAGCATGTCAGTCGGCCTGCGCTCTCGTCTCGGCATCGGCCTCGTCGTCACTCACGCGGTCTCCGGCCAAGCGAAGCAGAGCATCGGTGAAACTGCGCGACGCCAGCTCACGGTGCATGGGCTCGCCACAGTTCTGTGACAGGGCATTGGCTAGCTCGAGCGTGTACAGCTGCACGTTGGCGTTGCGATGGGCCAGGCGCTTGATCATCGCGGCCACGGCCTCTTTGGCACCGCTGGTCTGCGACGATGCCCTGTCGCACACATCGAGGATGAGCTCCCAATTCTCCGACGTCAAGTTCTCGTCCGTGGCTTTGGCTGCAGTTGCCGTCAGTCAAAACGCCCATCAGCCAGGCAGCAAGAAGCCCAGGGCAGTGGTGGCAGTGGCAGTGGCAGTGGCAGTGGCAGTGGCAGCGGCAGTGGCATCAGCTGCGGCTTTTGCTTACCGACGGCATCATCAAAGGCATTCTGCTGCGTGCGGAACATGGTGGCACGACAAGAACTACTGCTAAGATACGGCAAGAATGAGAGTCGCGAAGAAACTGTAGCCGCTTTGCCTTGGTTGTGCTGGGTGTGTGTGGATGCCTGCCGCGTTGCGTCATGTGTGGCGCAGACGAGGCGTCGCCGCCACCCGGCGTAGCTCGCAAGGCGTCCAGCAAAAAGCGGTTGTTCGTCGTTGCTCAACGCCGCTCTAGTTATTAGTTGTCCGCGGCCGTAAATAAGGGATCGGAAACCGAGGCTTCTGGAAACCAAGGCTTCTGACGACCTTGCTAATCGTTACATCCTTCTCGAATAAAGGGCCCTCGCCGGCTACCAGTCAGGCCTTTGCACACATGTCGCTGTCCATCCGATCTCATGCTCACACACCGCGACAACAACGCATCAAATAGCCAACCCAGCTTCCCGGTTTCCCGGCTTCCCCGAGCTACTTTTCTCGACCCATGGCATACAAGGCTGCTCTTGCCTCTGTTGTGCCCGAGCAAGTGGCCTTCGTTCCTCTGATCGATCGATCATCAGGCATGGCCAATGACATGGGCCAAAGGGGTCATGCATAGAGGGGTAAAAATTGCCGTTAATGCTTCATGCCACATAAATCTTGAATCTCGTATCGCTCGCAACTGATGCCGCCTAGGTACCGCGGCTTGCCTTCTCTGCCGCACGACTCTCTCGTGCAGACTGCACCAGCGGTGCAAGGCTCGTCAACGGCGCGCAAAGCTGCATAAACGGATGCTGGACCATTGTTAGCAACCAATATCCCGACCGGCGTGTGGCCGTCACACTTACGTGGAGCAAGTCATGTGCGCTCGCTCGCTTTTCCGGATCGACCTTGAGTGCAAAGTGCAAGAAGTCGCGGAAGACAAGTGAGAGCGACTGCTCGTCCTTGATCTTGGGCGTGCCATACTTGGCAATCAGGTACAGGGCGCGTAAGGGCGACTCGGTCAGATACGGCGGCTCGCCCTCGATCATCTCAATGGCCATGATGCCCAAACTCCATATATCCACTTTGCGCCCGTACTCCTTGCGCGTCACCACCTCGGGCGCCATCCAGTAGGGCGTGCCCACCATTGTCGTCCTCTTGTTGTGGGATTCGTTGATTTGCGCGCAGAATCCAAAGTCGGTCAGCTTGATGTCGCCGCGTTCCGATAGCAAAATGTTGTCCGACTTGATGTCTCGGTGGATCACATTCTTCGAATGAAGGTGCTGCAGTCCCAACAGCGTCTGGTCCTAGTCAGCCAACAAATCCTTTGCCTGCCTCTGCGCCACCACCACTTACCTCTCGGCACACTGCGGCGATCTGGCCTTCGCTCATCATGTTGAACGTCACCACATCCGTCAGACTGCCACCTTGCATGTACTCCATCACTACCCACAAATCCCCTTGGTGAAGGTAGCTGTCGATGAAGTTGACAATGTTCTTGTGCTTGCTCTCCTTCATCACAATGATTTCGTTAATAATTAGGTCCTTCTTAGGCTGCTGCTCCAGATTCATCTGCTTGATAGCAACGCATCGCTGCGTAACTGCCTCGAGAGCGGTGAACACGCCTCCAGACGCGCCCTGGCCGATCTTACTAAGGTTGGTGTACCGCGTCGTCGGATCACCGGGCGTGCAGATCGACCGCAGTCGCATCGTCACGTCTGGCCCATTGTCCGCTTGTCTGAGCCGTGTTCTCGTTCGAGCAGGCGGAGCAGCTCCAACCGCAGGGGTTGCCGGTGCCTGTTGGCCTCGTGCATACTGTTCCGTCACTGTCGCTTGTTGCTGTGACCACGCTGTTTGTTGCCCTGGACCCGCGTTCGACTGCGGTAGCACTTTGGGCGGCACTTCTGGTGCTGCCTGTTCCTGGTGCTGCACTTGCTGATTACGCGGTCGATCGAGCTGCTTGCTCTGGATTGCTTGTTGCGCGGCTAGCATGGCCTGCTCCTGCTGTTGCTGATATTGTGCTGGAGACTGAATGGCAGACTGTCTGAGTGGCGGCGTAGCCGCTGGAGCTCGCGAATTGGACCGACTTCTGTTCCAAACGTCCGCTACTGGTGAGGATTGCTGCGGTGCCGCTGGTGCCGCTGGTGCCGCTGGTGCCGCTGATGCCGCCGATGCCGCCGGTGCAGGTCCCGGTACGGGTGCGGATGCAACGCTCTGTTCTGCGCTCTTCTTGGGCGGAAGCTGTGCTACAATTGGGATCGAGGGCGCCGCCGCGGGTAGCTCTGATACAGCCGCGGGCGCGATCACGGCCACGGGCGGTGCGGGAGCCGGTCTCGCTGGCTGCACCTGATTCGGTGGCACCGGAGGCTTGGGCGCCGGTCTTTGAGGCACCATGCCATTGATCGATAGGCCTCTCGACGCAGCTATTGTATTGGCCGATGGCCCCTTCGGAATCGGGGGAGGCGCTCGCGGGTTTTCGAAGCTGAGCTCATGATTCTGGGGAAATCGAGGACTGACAGGCGGAGAAATGACAGCAACACCTCCAACCACAGCGGGCGCTTTCGCATTTCCACCCGCAGTCGCTGCCGTGCCTTGGCTGCCGGTCGGAGACTGTGACACCTTGGAATGGTCAAACTTATGCCAGACTCCCTCATCTTTGTCGCCCATGTTGCTCTTGTATGTCTCCACGATGTTCATCATCATCTCTGGATTCTGTTCCTGCTCGTTTTTGGAAATTCCATTATCAGCAAGCATGCGCTGCCAGTCCTGAGGAAGTCCCTATTCTCGGTCAGCAGCCGACACACCACATCATACCATCCATGACCACCACATACCGTGAATTGGCCAGTGTCATTGTCATAGCCAACATGGATCATGTGCAGCGGATTCTCCGGTGCCGATATCTTGATAGTTCGCGGCGAGCCAAGCATGCTGCTCACGAAGCTTGAGAAGCCGCTCTTCTTGTACATCCCGAGTGAGGGCCGTGTCGGCTGAGGGTCGCCGGACAGCCGCTGGGGGCTCCGCGTCCCGTTTTCAGACCGCGGCGGCGTGGCCTCCATCATGGGCTGACCGCCCGGCGGGATTGGACCGGAAAGGTGCGGCTGCTGGATGCAGAGATCAGGCCCGGTCAGACTCTGTTCCAAAGGTGCGGGTAGCGTAGGACGGACCGATCGCAGAGCTGGTGCCGCATTGGCAGACGAACTGTGGATCGACGACAGGATGGTCAGGGCGTCGAAGGGAGCGCCAATCAACTCGTGGGTGCGGTCATCGGAGGTGCGTGAAGAGCCAGTGAATGGAGTCTGCCACTGGTCAGATCGTGAAGCGGAGCAAGCCATTTGTCTGGCCCTCCCAGCGCTCACCTGTTCGAGAGAGGAGACCGAGGAGGCGTAGGCGTCAGTTGTGGACCGCTTGTGGACGTCACGAGAAGACTGCGAGGCCGCGGCCAGGCCGCGTGTATAGGGCGCAGACGGCGCCGAGGGGGCCCGGCGAAGCGCGGTGGTCGACTGCGGCTTCCGCAGCGACAGGCGGCTCGTAAGCGACGGCGGGATCAGCGACGACGACGACGACGACGAAGGCGGCGGCGGCTGCTTGCTCAGAGTTGTCCGACGTTTCTTCCCGCTCAGCAGTGGCTCACTGTCCATTCTGGCTCAGCCTCAGACAGGGAGGGAACCAGCTGAGGAGCTGCGAGGCAGAGGTAGACGCGGCCGAGGAAGTGGGCGGCAAGCGCTTAGGAGCGCATCCGGAGGGCGGAGACCACGGGGACAGCAGCGAAGCAGCAGCTGGTAGGGTGCATGCCCTGCCACAGACAGTGACTGTCACAGGCTTAATGGTGCCTCACAGGCACAGGCAGATGGAAGCGCAGACAAGTCAAAGACGGAGACGGCAAGGTCGCTGTCGGCGGACGAGAATGAGTGAGTTGTCGCACCGATGCCGCCAACGGCCTATAGGCCACGCCCCCAACCGACCTGAGTTGCTGCAGATCACCTGCCCTGGCGCTCAGCTAAGCCACTACCCTGGGGGCTTTAGGCGCTTGCCCGCCTTGGGCGTGGCATGCCTGGCCCGCAACCCGCCAGGCGCAGGGCGCGACTGGGTACCTCCCCCCCCCTTTCCCTCCCCAGGTCCCCACTCCCTCTACTATCCAAGTGCGCAGCAGGGTACGTTGCACTGCGGGCTGAAATTGCTTGTCTCCAGCACCTGCATTAACCACATCACTCTTGCCACTCGGCACCGCCGCACGGCCGTCCTCTGACGAGCACTAAACTATTACCCAGTAGACCGTTGAGCGTTTTGGCCGCGGCAATGCGGTCGTCCATCCGGCCGTCCATCACCGCAACTGCTAGAGCCAGTCTCCCCTGGGCCAGTGGTTGCTGGTCAACCAGGGGCCGGTCATTCACGGCTTTGGACCTCGACTGCATTTCCGATCAAGCCACGCGTCCCTCGGAGCACGGATATGCGCCCAAGAAGAGGTGAGCAGCCCTCGACAGTTACAAACCAGTAAGCTGCCATCCCCAACCAGAGGACTTCCAATCATAAGTTCTGTGCTTTCTGGTCGAAACATTGTTCGATACCAGATGGCACCCCTCGAGAGGGGACAAAGCTCCGAGGAACTGAGACACCCAGTCGCTCGGGGTCAAGAGAGGCAGTTGCCCTGTTTGCATGTGACTCGTCATTGGCTGCACTGCCTCCTGAGCCGCAGACAGCATCCCCGTCTCCCTGACCTTGCCTTTTGTGGGGGATGCGTAACGGGTGGGTAGGCTCGGTCCAGATTTCAGGATATACTGCACATCAAGAATGCAGATGCCTGTACTAATGAGCCCCGGACAATGAGGTGATTTCAGAACAGAGAGACGACATGGCCACACGCCAGATGACTTGTTCCTTCCGTAGTGGTGTGAGCCACTTGTTCGGGAAGCTGTGGAGTACCTCTTGCAGTCCAAACTTGGCCAGGCCAGACTTGCACAAGCAGGTAGACATTTGTCAGCACTCAGGAAGGACTGCAACTGCTAGATAATTGGGAATAAGTCGAGTCTGTTGCCATTGTTCAGGAGCAAGGAAGGACATGGCATACTTACAAGGTCCATACTTGATTAGTAGCACAGCGCTGGAGCAGATGGCCAAGTGTGGGGAAACAAGCTCCACTCTACCGGTTATCCTGCTCTTGCCAAGCCATCTAGCAATCTACTTTCTGATGTAAAAAGACAAATATAGGGTACAAACAGAGCATGATCCAATAGCAAGACATACTACTGGCGGAACTTTGAAGATTGCTCACTAGTTCACTACCAGATCCGCTTTGCTACCATCTCGTATCGCTTAACCCGGTCAAAGGCTTCCATGTCCGCGCCCACCTCCCTCTCCCTGGCCTTCTCACGATCATGCAGTGCCTGGAGCCCATCTGGATCGTCTTTGTAGATCCACCTACGCTTGTCTTCATCCACCTCAACTACGCCCCATCCTCCAACTCGCCTCCCTCCTTCAACCTGGCTTATCGGAACCTTCTCTCTTTCCTTCATCGACCGGTATCGTGCCCGGGCGAAAGCAAGGAGAAGCATGCCTAGCACCAGCTTGCAGGCAAGGAGCACCAGAAACATGAGTACCGTGACCAGCAAGGTCACAAAAGTAGAGGCCAATTGCGAGTCCATCATAGTCGACGGTAGCCCGGCCAGGAGAGCATCTACTTTCCGTGCGATTGCTACCGGAGTAGACGTCGCCTTCGCATCCCGAGTGCTTGTAAACTCTTCTTGAATTGCTGCCAAAGTTGTCGACGAGCTTGGCCGACCCGGAGGCATCCACGCAGCCATAAACATTTGGTAGATCTGCACACTTGCTCGGATTAAAATGCAACTCAAAGGGATCACCGGGAGGCCAAGCCGCTTAGTCAGATTCTGGTCTCCAAACGCGTTGGTATAGTAATCTTTGGCAAGCACATCCATAAATCGGTCGTAGATTGTCGGTCGTGTGTTGTTGAACTTGTTGATGTAGGCATGCTTTAGCCAGTCCACCAGCATCTCTGATCCCATTACAATAAGAAATGGACCAATGACATGATTGACAGTCGGCACGTATGTTGTGATCGAACTGACTACCCCTGGAACGATCGTGAAGGACTTCGGGAGTATCGATGACACCGTGAGAGGAGGCACTGCCGCCGTGATCGCCAAGCTCGAGTTAGGCGCTTGCGCTGCTGTGCTTTGGCTGGAGGCCACACCAAGAGAGCTGAACCCCTTGCTAACCCCCCCTGTTTCAGCAATATTGCGCGAGGCAATGATCAGCAGCATGTGCCAAAGTTGGAATCGTTCCACCACGTCCGCACAAGTCAGCTGGAACAGATTCTCCTTTTCGAATTTCTTGAACACCGTCGATTTGATCTCAACAAACTGATTCGACATCAGAAGCGTGATCAAGGCATTCGAGTACGAATTAACCGCCACGTTGAGCGTAATCACCTGGTAGAACAACGCGACCGAGTGGATCACAGTGTAGACGAGTGCCAGAATGAACAGCCACAACGGCCGCAAAATCTTCGACCGCCCGTCCACCTTCCTCTCCAGCGCTTCACGTGAAAAGAGGCACTCCAAAACGTCCTGTCCGATAGCAGAAAATAGCCGATCGCATACCTCGAGAATATTGTAGATCACGTAAAGTTTGATCGCCGCCTGGCCTCGAACCCAGTGGTACATCCTGCTTGCGTCCAATTGCAGTAGTACCATGCTTGTGCAAATGATTAGCAATCCCTTCAGCATGTCGGCCTTGTCGTCTGGCAGCAGCATCGAAGGCACTGGCTTGCCTCGTCCATCATGTCTGAGCCCCCGAGCCTTCTTTAGGGGCCGCCCATCTTGCTGCTTGCTCGAAGCAAACTTGGTCTTGGACCCCTTCCGCTCCACCTGGCTTCTCGTCCGCCATCGTTCCCACATCCGACCGGCGCCGCTGTAGACAAAGTGAGATAGATATTGTATTTCCATCACTAGATTCCTTATCCAGGAGTGCCCGAGGATGTAGAAAGACTTGAGGAGTCGAAGAGGTAGGATGGTAAATGTGTACAGCCACGAGTCAACACATGCAAGCATACCAAACCATAACACTGATTCCAGGTGCCATGGCAGCAACAGGAAGTTGAGGAGACGCTCCAACTTAGCACCAGACGACTCGTACGGAAAGTCAGCCGCATCAGATCGATGAATGAACGGCTGAGAAGGCCGATGAGAAGACAGCTCGAGCTGCAGGTACGTTGGAAATGACAAAGGTGGCAGTGGAATCGACGACGGCATCGGCGACGGCAAGGGTCGAGACTTTGCTGACTGCGATTTCTGCTTCGCCTTCTCATTTCGATTAACCTCGGAGATGATGAGAGACGCCGGTCTCGCTTTGTCACTTCTCCGTGGTGACGACATCCCTCGCACCGCGGCCGGCGTGGAGAGGGCACGCTTTGCTTTGCCGGAGCGTAAGTGAATGCTCATGACAGAATCAGTAGTCAAGTTCCGAGACCGCTTCAATTCGCCATCTGTTTCCATTCGTGAATCGGCCGTACTTGGGACTGGGCTCAAACGGCGCCGTGGGAAGGCGTTCAATGGGTCGATTGAGCCATCTAGAACTACAAACGCAGCAATTTCGGCCGAGGTCTCATTTGGACTTGCAATCATTTGCTCCGGTGCAGGAGCTCGAACAGGACGCAAATCAGAGGAGTACCCTAGGTCTGGCGATGGTTCGGCCGGAAGGGCCGAGTTTGACAATAGCCTTCTGTCATGATTCTTGCTCCTCTGTGAGATTGCTGGGTCACCATCACGTAGTCCACTCTTTGTTACTCTTGCATCAGAAATTGTGTGCTCGGCATTCTGAGATGGCATTTGCTTCGACGTAGGGTCCCGCAGCGCCGGTGCCTGTTGAGGGTGTCCAGCAGAGCCAGTCGCTGGATCAGCACCCTCTCTGTGCTCTGACAACTCTGTACAGTCTCTGTCTGCAGTGCTGCCATTCTCTGTGCTCACACCGCTGTATTGGTGGACAACATCACTACTCTCATAACCTGGTACACTCGAAAGTGTACCGGCGTGGAGACTCTCATGCTCACTATTGTCTTTGTGGCGCAGGTTGACAGGATGGGGTTGGAGGGCAGTCATCCCTTGAGTAGACTGTCCTCATTCTGCATCCAAGGTCTGCTGGGCAATGATGATGGTAGCGCGTTCGACGGGACCACGAGGTGCAGATACCAGTGTGATTTAGTTTGGACAAAATAGAGTTAGCGTGCTATCGGATATGCACTCCGATTGGAGACCCACCACGGCCACTTGTGAGGCGCCAAACACGCCACCAGTCACCATTATTAGGGACAATGCATCGTCATACTTATTGTACTCGCTTATCTCTGGAGGCAGCAGAACGGAGGTTGCGTTTCCGATCTCTAAACGGAGATACTCGTCTCCGTGGCCGTCTCATGATATCCTTCTCAGCCTAGCGCCGTCAAGTCAGATCTCGAGGCATGTCTTCAACATGGCTTTCATAGAGCCGAATCCCAGAACCGATGAGCCTTTGGAGAAACCTACCTGGGATGATGATGGCCGTCCGGCAGGAGACACTGGGTTAGAAACCTCACCTGTCCAAAGCAGACCACGACCATGGCCAGCACAACAAAGAGCCGTATCAGCAAGCCGGGTTCATGCTGGATCTTCGAGTGATCTGACTTCCACACAAGCAACCTTTGAATCACCGCTGCGGTCTATCATTGTCTCAGGAGTACCCACTGCTTCTGTTTCGGCCAATACCGCCTTGGCCTCGCTCAGCTCGGCCGCTCCCTCATCCAGTTCCGCTCCTGCCTTCGTTGCTTTAGCCAATGCAGGAGCCCGTCGAATGCTCGCTAGGCCAGAATCTGGACTGGCATCGTCGCCTATACCCTCTTCAGCCCTGTCCGCGAGGTCCCTGCCAACTCTGCAAAAGGACCTTGATGACCCTCACGCAGCCCTGTCAAGCTCTGGCCCTGAGCCATACCAAATCCATACCTCCGTGGCACTTTCAAGGCAATTCCCGGCAAGTGATGAGAATAGTCCCGCGGTACTGTCTCGCAATCCCTCTCATCTGAGAACACTTCCAGGCGCGGCCGGTGGATTTAACGACACGTCTACCTTGACGGGCCACCTCTTTCACCATGGCTTCGTCGAAGGCATTCATTCAGACATTACTGTAGTTGCATTTGGTCAGCGCTACCGGTTGCATAAATTGCTCCTGCATAGAGTTCCATTCTTCGCGTCTGCTTTCTCAGGAGCTTGGGCAGAGAGCTCTGCCAACGAAATGGTTCTCTATCTAGAGGAAATTGATTTTAACATTACTCAAGTAGCATTTGAGTTGGCTATCAAAAGGATCTATGGGATACAGTTTCCCCAACTTGAAGAGCAAGAAGCTGTCGGCCTATTTGCTGCCGCATCCTGGCTCGATATGCCCGAGGTCGTCGAATCCAGTGTGGATTCGATATTGCGCCAAATGGACATTTCTACCGTTCACGAATTGATAGGGCTGGTCACGACCAACTACTATGGCAAGCCTGGCGACCGCATTCTAGCTTCGGTCAAGGCTGTGTTGTGTCGTGAAGGCTGGGAGATGCCCTATTCACTCTGGGATAACATCCCCTCAGAACTCATTCGCGAAGTGGTTGGAGCCGATCCATTCTTTGTGCCCTCGGAGTGGGAGCGTTGGTTTCTTGCCACCAAAATATTGAACCGAAGGTTGAAGGCCAAGGCGATCGAAGCCGGTCTGATTTCAAATGAGGGTGCTTTCCTCTATCCAAAACCGTCCAGTCTCGGATCCTTTGCCATCCGAATCAACACCGTGTGCAGACGAGAATCTGGTCTGGCAAGTACGCAGCATGTGTCTGAGAAGCACGAGCCGTGGATTGCACTTTACACCTCTCCTGAAGTTGCTCCACTTCTTGTCCTCTTAGATGAGGGTGTACACTATGTTCATCTTAGTTTCGAGCAACTCCAGAAAATCCGGTCTCACAGAGACATTTTAGGCGTGCCAGTCCTGCCCGAACAACTGATATCAGATGCTCTGTGGATGTCCATGGAACTCAGGCAGCGAATCCTGAACGCAGATGAGAATGATCTTGACCTTGGCTTGGCTGAAATAGCTAATGAAGCGGACATTGCAAGTCTTACCAACAATGCAGTGTCGCCTCGAGACACAAAAGGAAAACAGAGAGAGCATACGCGCAAGTCATCCACCGACGAGCAGTTCTCAACTTCGCAGGATGGCAGGACCAAAACACGGAAATTTTGGATTCCTGCTTCAGATGTGTCATGCGTCATAGGCGGCACCCGCGAGGCTAACGGGGCTGCTAATGCCACAAGTAGCTCTGACTTGCACGCCATCTCGCAGCTGTCAGTCAGCATGGTCCCGACTGACTTGTCGTGGGCTTCTGACTTCGTCTTGGATAGCGGGCGACCATTGCCTCGGAACGCCGACAGTGATACCCCTCAACAATACTCAAAGTTTCCGCCGTTTCGCTTTGCAGCCGAATTTCCCCATCCTGGAACTCTCAAAGACAAAAAGCGCGTGTACTCAGGAACTGTATGGTATGCAGGAAGTTTGTGGAAATTATACGTACAAAGGGTCCACAGTTCCAAGAGTCACCAGCTGGGGATATACCTGCATCGCGCTAAGGATGTGTCAGATGAACCTGTAGGTCATGTCATCCCTGCACGGTCTATGGACGAGCGCGAACTACATTTGCGAAAGAACGAAGGAAGACCACACATTTGGCGGGGCGAAGACGAGAGCAGTAGTTCTCACAGCCGCCCGATAGTTGCCCGGTCAGAGGAGCGCCCCGGCAAAGGATCAAACATGGTAGTCAAGGACGAAGGTCTCGAAAGAGCGTATGGCGTCTCTAACAGCCAAGTCAACGTCAACGGTTCGAAGGCCGCTTCAAATTGGATCGAGTCGGAGTTGCAAGACCAAGAACTTCTGCTGGCTAACAGACAATACAGCGTGCCAACGGTACCGCCGTACCTAGACAATCGGTATTCATCTCCCTCTTCTGCTTGCCAATCGCTGTACGGTTTCGATGCCAACTAACTGTCTCGCAGTCCTGTCATCAAAACGTACTTCAAGATTTACTCGGCAGACAAAGCTGGTCGCATGCTCAGCATCTATGAGAGCGCGCCGGAGGAATTCGTCATGAACAAGAGCTGGGGCTGGAAGAGCAGTGCATTTGGCTTCGATGAAGGTCAACTCGGCTATGAGATGGGACGAACGGGCAAGGATTGCAAACTTCGCTTTATGTGTTTGATCGGGAACGTGTAACGAAAGACCTAGATCTGCTCGCCTATGCCTGCAGGTGTTCGAAGTCAAAGTAAGGGGCAGGCCAGCTCTCTGTTTTGAGTAGTCTCCTTGCTTTCAGACTGCATGGAGAGCAACTCTAAGGCCAGTAAGTTTTCAATTCGTCCCATCCTGTGCTCGAATGGATTTTACATGGTGCTAATTGATAACGACAGACAGATAAAAGTGGTCAGCTGAGTAAAGAGACAGGGCGTGACGAGCATGTATCAATCGCAGAGAGCGCAAACCTGGATATCAACCCTCCACAGTGCCATATCCCTTGCATGTGCTTCGACTCAGAGCGACAATGAGGAAGTCTCGAAATTCTCATCGTTGACTCGTCGCCATAACGAAAACGAAAAGTGATAAATAGCTAGGTACCAGACGCCAGATCGTTCTCTAACAGCTTCACTTTGACAAGAGAAGGCCCTTGTGTATGATACACTGCGCTTCTTCTACCTTCTCTGCCTTTCCCCTCTGCTCCTTTACAAGCCCCTTTTCCCTCTATCAGAGATCTCTAACTGTTTATAATGACCATCCGCACAATCGATCCGGACGTCTGGAACGAGCCGGCTCCAGGAGTTCCCTTCTTCACCCCCAAGCAACACACTCCACACGGCACTGGCCTTGGCCCTCAATCAGATGACTCCCAATTAGATGACTCCCGACTCCCTAAACTCTTCCAGCTGCTCAATATCCGTTCCCTGACCCTGCAAAACCGCATCTTCCTTTCTCCTCTGTGCCAATACTCAGCTAACAATGGTTTGTCGCTCTTATCTCATATCAGACTATGACAATCATCAATCCCCTCTTCTTCAGTGCTGATCAGGTTGTTCCCATTTTTTCCCGCTTCCGGGCCATAACACCGTCTGGCACCTCACGCATCTCGGCGGAATAATCGCTCGGGGACCCGGCATCTCTTTCGTCGAAGCCACGTCTGTCACCCCCGAGGGGCGCTTATCCCCCGAGGACTCAGGGCTGTGGGTGGATTCTCAAATCGAGCCACTCAAGCACATCGTCGACTTTGCCACACTCCCAGTCACAATACATCGGAATCCAACTGGGCCACGGCGGGCGTAAATCGAATACACTGGCACCCTGGCTCAGCTCACACGGCACCACCCCACCGAAGCAGGTGGCTGGCCCCACGACGTGTGGGATCCCTCACCCATCCCGTACTCCTTATCCTACCCAACCCCGAAAGCATACACCCTCGACAAGATCTCGGCGCTCAAGGACTCATTCGCCGCCGCGGTCGGCCGCGCTGCCAAGGCCGGTTTCGACGCCATCGAAATCCACGCCGCCCACGGCTACCTGCTGCACGAGTTCGTGTCGCCCGTGACCAACCAGCGTACTGACCAGTACGGCGGCAGCTTCGAGAACCGCACGCGCCTGCTCCTCGAAATCGTCGATGCCATGCGCGCCGCAATCCCCACAGGAACAGCGCAATTCGTCCGCACCAGCGCAACCGACTGGCTCGACGTCAGCGACGACCTCATGAGAGAGTTCCCCGAATCTTGGACTCTGGACCAGTCGATCAAGCTCGCGGGCATCCTCGCCGATCGCGGCGTCGACCTGCTCGATGTCTCCACTGGCGGCCTACACTCCAAGCAGCAGGTTAAAGAGGGCCCGGCCTACCAGGCCCTTTTTGCCCGGGCTATCAAAAAGAGTGTCGGCGACAAACTACTCGTCACTGCTGTCGGAGCTATCACCGACGGCAAGCTGGCGAATGAACTAGTGGAAGACGACGGAATAGATGCCGTTTTTGTCGGAAGATGTGTGAGTTCTCTCTTTCTCTCTCTTGCTTCTCTTCTCCTCGTCTTCCTTCCTACCTACCTACCTACCCTCATACATACACTCCCCATAATAACATATTTGGTGTGCCAAAATACCAAGTTGCCTTGTTTTAATAAAAATCATACAGCTAACAATTTCTACTTTTATTTTTATTGTTGACAGTTCCAAAAAAATCCTAGCCTCGTCTGGGCAATTCGCCGATGACCTAGGTGTTGAGATCCAAACCTTCAATCAAGTCAGATGGGCGTTCGACGGTCGCGCTGGCAAGAAGAAGGATATAAAGAAAATTAAGATAGTTTCATATTCCTCTGGCAATCGTTGTTCCATTGTGGGTGATCGATTTTAAAATTTACAGTACGGTACAGTACCCAGTACTAGGTCTATATGATAGATAGAGAGCAAGAGCGATGCGCTGCAGGGGGAGAAGGTTAGATGTTTATTATAGTTAGAAGAAAGCCGTGTGTGAGAGATAGGTAGACAAGAAATATACTCCATAATCGGGTCGAGGTTGGTACTCCTTGCAGCCAAGCAGTAATTAATCCTTCCGCCCCCTGCAGCAACACCCATTGATGAGTGTCAAGATGTCTATGTATCCAGCATACGAGCGGCAGTCATCACTATCCGCATTTGATTACTCGATCTTCTTCTTGCGGCTACCCACCATCCACGACCTTCCTGTGCTTGTACTTTCTCGGATCGTTCCGACTCATCTTCACCCTATCCCGGGTACCTTTGCCGCCTTCCCAGAAGCCACCGCCTTTCCTGCCCACTAAACTTGCGTAGCATATCCCGCAGTCATCTGGGCGATAGTTCTGCTCTCGTGAGCAGTACCCGCAAATCATACGGTTCGCGTGTTCATTGGGATGTTTCGTGCCTTCGTCTTGGACTTGCTCATCATGACATTTGTCACACGGGTACACCTTCTGGCAGCAGCTGAAGCGGAACCAGCGGTGGGATTTGCGGTAGTGAGCACACTTGCCGAAGTTTGGTAGTGGCGTCCCTGCGACGATGCCTAGCTTGTCGCCCTTGCGCGTATTGTTCTTTTGTCGCAGGGGCAATCCATCCGCTGCCGAGGACACACGGAGGAACTTTGCTTCAGAGATTCTAAAGGTCATTTTCTGGTGGCATGCCCTGCAGACAGACAAGCTAGTGTCGCCGCGTACAGCCACAACACCGGGAGGCACTTCGATGGTAGTCGAGCAGTTAGAGCAAGTCGGCTGGAAGACTGACGGTAGCATGTCGGCGACGGTGCAGCCAATCAGTTCCAGGTACCCGGCTTTGATGGAATTGGCGTGCAAAGGTTCTGCTGTGAAGCTGGCCGAGATAACGACCGAGCATTTCGGACAGGCATCAGAGACTGTGGTCGTGGTCGCGGAAGTCTTAGCTCTAAGATCCTTCAGGTCGATGACGGCCTTGCATCTTGCACACCTGACGGAAAGAGAGCATGACGCGATTTGCAGCAGCTCAATTCCATAAAACTCGATATTAGGTAGAGAAAAGAGTATGCTGTTATTGCCCGGAACATTTGCCGATCCACCAACTGTTTCCAATTTTGCGCCTCCTCCTTCCTCTTCTCCTTCCTCTTCGGAGTCGGTGGTCATCTCGCTGTCAGAGTCGGTGGATTCTTCGTTATCCGAGTCGCAGGGCCTATGGTCCCATTCTGGTGGTCTGGGGATAACATAAACGTGAGCCTTTCCTTTGTTTAGAGCCACCTTGCTAATTTTCTTGTCAGCAGCTGCCCCTTCTTGTGGTTGTTCCTGAACGCTTGCCGCATGAACTGACCGCGGCAACGACATTGACACGGTACTCAGATTGACTTCTGGTTCTCGATCCTTCACCATGAGATGCACGTTGTGTATCAGATGATTAATATGAGCCATCAGCGTCAGCCGAGGTTCTTGAATGGCATGCTGTATGAAGGCAGCTTCCACTCTGGCAACTGCATTGCCGTCCACACCTCTCAGCTTGATGCTGCAGGTCTGGAGAGGATATGATGGAGGGACAGTCAGCGTGGCCTCCTTCAATGAATACAAAGCAGTTGGAAGCCGACCAGGCTTCGGAATCGCAAGGGGCACATTGAACGTGGTGCCATCGCTATGTCTGCTGAAGCCAGAAACGTTGCGTAGTCTAGCCTCAAGCTGTCTGATTTCATCCTCACGCCTGTCATGTGCATCTGCCTTCTGTTGGGCCGTATGACGAGGCTCTGAAGCAATTGATTGCGTGCAAGTTTCCTGGCTCTGTGCGACTAAATTAACGGGGTGTGCAGGAGGTAAACTCTGTTTTTTATCAGAATGTGCCACAATCTTGATCGTTTGGGCTTTCGGGGCGGTCAGAAAGGCCTCTAGGTTCTTGTCAAACTCATTGAGAAGAGAGAGCAAAGTTCGGCCGCCATTTCGCCTGACCAATGAGTCAAATCCTCTTTCCACATTTATCTGGAATCCCCTTTCGATCTCTGGATTCGTCACTCGCATCGAGGGCCCACTGCCTCCATGGCGATAGTCCTTAGGCACTTTCAACAAGATGTGCAGGCCATCGAGCTCAAATGGAAAGTCCGGATCAGAAGGAGTCAACTTGAAGGCAAGAACTGTGTCATAACCATTTTGGGACACAACGGGGTTGAATCTTCTCTTAACCTGCTGGATCTCAATGCCTCGAGGCTCTGCTCGCTGGGCCGCGGGAATTTGCTTAGTCACCATACGTGTTCGGCTATCAGATCTAGCGGTCGAAGTGTGTAGCTCGCCTACCGACGGAACAGATAAGATCGTCGTTCCATCACCAGGAGTCCCTGGTACATGCTCACCAAGCTTCTGTTGCAAAGGTGCAGAGTTCGCAACATGTAGAAACGGGCAAGCCTCTCCAGCTCGACATCCTGAGGGGGCAAGTCAGTAAATTGGTTTCATGAACAGATGACTAAAACGAGGGTGTGGCTAAACGAATATCCCACGCTACGCTCTGTCTGGGGCTCTCAGGTGTTTCGTGGCGAGGCGCAAGGCAAGGTCTCATCCAGCGTAATCATTGTCCAAAGGTGTGGCCTCACAGTAGTCACACAAAAACTTGATTGTTGTAAAGACAGACGCATCGGGACGTACCGCGCCTAGTATCGTGGAATTTGCAAGATACGCGTGATCTCAAGCTCCCCGAAGGCGCTTCGTTGGCTTTCTCAGGCGGATTGCATGCTTGCCGCGGACTCGATTGCTGCCTGAACATTACCTGAAGCGAGACCAGTGTATTGGTCAACCCATCAAACAAAGTTGGCAGAAAGAAAATGGGCGGCAAAGACAAGAGTCAGGTGAGCAGAAGGAAGTTCTGAAAACGGGTGACACAGCGTAGATCAGTTGGTCGTGAATGGTCGTAGCTAGTTGTGAGATGAATTTAAACGGTTGGGGGCCAGAACGCACCCGGTCGGCGGTCGGGTCGAGCTGGAAAAGCTGGCGGACTTTCCGGACTTACCCAGCGACGAATGGTCAGACCTCAGTTGCTCATGTGATCGGCCAGCGAAACCTTGCAGTCATCTGGCTGATCCGTGGCTGTGAGATTCGATAAGCCTCGAGGATTGCCTGGTACCACGTCATGGCGGTAGACCCTGTGACGAGTGGGTGGCGGAAACCTGGCAGTCAGTGTGTTTTAAGTTAGACTTTGGGAGGGCTGAGTTCGCAGTGCCCAGCAGCTCGGAAGCGGACAAATGCCCCGACAAGCTGGGCCAAGGTCACGAACTGACATGCCTTAGAGACTTTGATCGTAGTAGCAGGACTCACAGCAGCAGCAGTAGTCTCATAGCTGCAACTGCTGGAATGCTCACACCACTTACTTCCTCACCACCTTTTGCCAGTAGAGTTCGAGCTTCTTCGGTAACACAGGCGGCTCTTACTCCTGCTCTTTGCTACCGGTGCAGTAACTGACATCACCGCCTTTGAGCAGCTTAGTCACCCTCATCTTCCAACGGACGTTTTTCAGCGACCTGGCAATTAAAGTTTGTCGTCTCTGACTGCCGATCAGGGTTCCGATATGCCCGGATTCGTACTGTGGACCGGTGGTAATTTACATCCGCCTCGCAATTACACACCAACAAAGAGAAAATTCCGGCCCAGTCGGTCAATACAGTACCGGTAGTTGGATTGTCCCACAAGTCCTCATGGTCCATGGCCTAAGCAGATATCGTAGGATGCATGCTAGCGTCGAAAAGCTCATGGTAGTGCACAACAGTACGCCCTGGCGGAGGTCACTCAAGCGGCTCCCCAACAAAACGTGGCCAATAGGGTACAGGGCACCGTTAAAGGGGTTGCTCCGGTGGGAGGGAACCTTGCTTAATCATAAGGCCTTGCGACGGTTTCGGCTGTGAGGCGAATGTGCAAGTCGGGCCGAGAGTTGAACAATGCCGCGTCGGATTAGTTGACTGAGGAAGGAGGATGCGACAAAGCTGGCTGCCGAATCGAGCTCACGTGCCTCCAGCTTTGCATTGGCTGGAGTCTGGACTCGCGATGGGCTTCGGCTTGTGGGATGCCGACCCAGCCCCCTGGGACCCGAAAATCCACGTGAACACGAGAGCAAGAAATTGTATACAACTCTATGCCTTATACCATGGCTAAAGGTATCGTATTGTTACACATTCTGATACAACAGTCCCTGTACCAGCTACAAATCCCTCAGCCGCAGCAGGGAATTGTGACACACGGGGATTGTGACTATTATTCCACTCGGAGAGGCTCAGGGTCTCAAACTTATATGTACACAAGCCCTGCCTCCCGATAGTAATGTACATGCCAAGACTCGCTCATACCGTCTGTGGGGGGCATTGCGTGCGGTTGGAAGCGGCTCAACCTCACAGCCCATTGCTGATGCTCCATAGATGCGCCTTGCGGCATTGAATTCGTGACATTGTCGTGAATAGACATTCAGATATTCGCTCAAAA
The DNA here is from genome assembly GCA_003709845.1 of Chaetothyriales sp. CBS 134916. Lineage (NCBI taxonomy): Eukaryota > Fungi > Ascomycota > Eurotiomycetes > Chaetothyriales > Domatiomycetaceae > Domatiomyces > Domatiomyces globalis. The sequence goes on from QQXO01000007.1 coordinate 86,403, forward strand.
CGCAGCACAAGAATTAGCAAACAATATACGATTAAGGATCTGTCGATCCGTTGTGTCCTTGGCCTCACCACCCCTTGGCATTGAACTCCCATGGGTTTTCGAATTCGTTATTCCATGACTGGCGATTGTTCCAATGTGGAGGGCAGGGAACAGCCGCGACTTGGAGGTTAGCCATGCTCTGCGCGTTGCGACTTCGCTTCAAGAAGGCGTTGGCGGTTTGTGATTTCTGTTGCCGTTCCCACAGTAGGTTCTTTCTCAGCGACTCTCCCAATTCAGATGCGAGCATATTACGCCGAGTGGTGCGTGGCGAATGGGCTTGGGCAATACCCGGTCGGGGGTTCATCTGAGTCATGATGATAGGACGGGGCTTTGCATTGGAGCTCTGCATTACCAGTCCCGGGTCGTCCTCCTGATCTTCTGGAGAGGTGGCCAGGGTCGGGTTATTCACTGAGGTGGTACGTGCGCGCTGGAATGCAGGTTGGGATCTTGAATTCCCATTCTGCATGCTTGACGCTCTCTGTTTCTGCTCCAGCTGCATACTGAGCATCGACGGCCGAGATACCATATTGGGTCGGCTTTCGACACGTCGGAATTGGTGTTGCTCGGCAGCAACAGGCTTGTCGTCGTCCGAGGGCGAGTCTTCCCATCCGTCGTCGTCGTCATCATCTTCCTCTTCAATGGCTGATTCGTCGTCTTCGTCATCACTGCTAGCAATGGCACCTTCGTCATCTCCAGCCTCAGAGTCCTTCCTTCGCTGTTCCACAATGTCTCTAAATGAGGTGGTCTTCTTTTCCAGTGGCCTCTGCATCTGCGGCTTGGAGACGCTTAGCGCTACTGATGTGCGCGGTGGGGCGAACCTGGGTGCCTTGGCCTCGAATGAACTCTCCTCCTCGGAGGAGGCGCCGAGTTGGAACATGTTGGGCTTCTTGGCCGTGTGAGGGGCCAGCTTGCTAGGTTGTGGCATCGGCATACCCTGTATCGCTTTGGCTCTGAACGACGTGGATGCAGGGGAGAAGCCATGGACAACCGAGCCACTCCGTATAAGGCCATCAGATGATACTGAGGTATCCGAGCTGCGATGATCGCTGGAGCGAGAAGCGTTCGTAGACGCTGTTGCAACGGTCGTCCTGGAGAGGCACGAATCCGTAGATTCGCGCATTTGATTGCCACATGTCGCTTCGGCCGTGTCCTCGTCCGTTGAGCTTTTGGCTGCAAACTCGTCATGTAGATTCTTCAGTGGTGGCAGAGAGGCTTCAAGGCGGGGGGAGAGGGGGCCGAGGTCTGTCTTTGCCTGAATGCGGATGACAATCTTCTTCAGTGTGTCGGCACTCAAGTGTGTTTCGTGTCCTCGAGACTTGGAAAGAGCACTATCGTCGCTCATTGGCGAATGCGACCGGTGCCGACACGGAGGCTCGGACGCGGTGTCGTCTTCCAGTATCTCCTCCTCTTCCTCGTCGTCCGAGGCGACTGAGTTGGACAGCGAAGGTACTTGGCTTTGCCAGGAGAGGTCGAGCCGTGGAACAATGGCCTTGTCGGGCTGTGGAGGACAACATAGCGTCTCTCGCGCCCACAAGCGCCAGCTCATGTTTTCCAGCCGTCTCCCATCTTTCAGGCTCTGTGAGCATTGGTTGAACATGGCCCAGAGACCAAATAGAGACTCGACATTGCGTGGGTCGACTTCTTTCAGCTTTGCCACGTCCAGAGCCAGGACGGGCGTAGTTAATCGGGACGGCATCAAGGTTGTGCGCCCAGCTGGGCTGTCCACAGAGTAGAGAGCAGCTAATCCGCGAGCAGAGGGGGGTAGCGGCGCAGAAGCAGAAGACGAATACGGTAGCTGCGAGGGTGTCTTTGTCGCCGGCAGGTCGTTCTGAAGTTCTGGTGTTCTCGTGGCAGTTCCGAGGATCAGTTGCAGACTAGTGACGCAACGTCGGCATTCGCATGTGGAAGGCCCGATGGCGGCTAGGGAAGGCGCAGGGCGGCAATGGCGACAAGGCACGGGTAAGGAGCAGCGAGCGTAAGGATGCAGAGTCGATACAATGTTGGCAGAGGTAGGCTAAGGATTGACGAGACGTGGGAGCGGAAGCGGTGGACAACATCAAGTAGAAGAATAGGGTCCCGGCCGGTTGGATGCTCCCCAGAGCACGACCCGTCGCCCCCAGAGGCCAAAGCAGGAAGTGTGGTCTCTGACACACCCCCACCTGCCACATCTAGGCATGTGCAATGTACGAGACTGAGCACTTTGTAAAGACTGTACACTGTAATTCTGCTAACTTGTTCTGTCACCAGCCTCTAGCCAGCAAAACAGCCCCTGGCAATGGGCACCACTGGGAAGCCCAATGTCCGGGACAGGGTCTGCGCCACTGCTGTTGCCACTGCCACTCATTGTGTGATGGCCACATTTCTGTCCACCCACTTCTGGTAGGCAGCCTAAGAGACATTCACTGCAGTGCCTCTGTCCTGTTATTTGCTCCCTGGCTGTGACATGTCAGTTGTTTGCCTGCACCATCCCACACTTATTGGCTGTGCTCCTAGGAATTCATGTCGCCAGAAACAAATTTGGCTTCACATGACCACCAGCCCAGGCACTTGTGACCTCCCAGCACTAGCCTGGAGGTTTGCCTAAGTCCAAAGCTGCTGCTGCCCGTTTCCCCGAGCTTAGCCTAAGGGTAGTGACTAAACTGCCCACTACAAGGGCTATCAATCCAAGCGACCTGTCACCTCGCTCACTAACTCTCAGGAAAATCACCACCTCGAGCACCTGAGATCTGCCCTGGGCCTATGCAACGCTACTCACGTGGCTCGGATTCCCCGTCGGCTGCTGCAAGGCTTGCTGAAAATGAAACTTTCTGCTGCCCTACTGACCTGCTGACTTCGCTCACGAAGATTCGAGTCGATGCAGGGAATCGCTATCGAGGATTTACTTTCGTCCCGGCGTAATGCGTGGTGACCAGCTGATGACCACCAGCCTATCAAATAATTTATTTAACCTGTGCCCAGCCAACCTTTTGGGAACACTGAGAAAGCCCGGATCAGGAACCGAAATTCCCTGCTTGCGTTTTCGCCAGATACACTCAACCCATGTCCCCTGCAATTGTTACAAAACACGGCGGTCTGACGCCACACCCCACGCATACCGCTTTTCCACCAATGAATCTATCCCGCTCGTCACATGTCTTTATTCGTACTCTGAGAACGGTAGAACAGCTCAACGCCACAGAAGCAACGATTGCGACAGTAGCCTCCTAGTCTTAAATTTCCATTGGGCATGACGTGCGCTGAAGGTCGTCGTGCCCTGGCTCAGACCTGTCGTGACTCGTGAGATGAGTGGGATTTGCCTGACTGGGAGGACGTTATCTCATCAACGCTCTGGTCCCCGTACGTGCCTGTACAGCAGCCGTACCGTTATCGCCATTATTATTGTTTTGAGCGTCTATTAACTTTAATGCGAAACATCCGTGTCGATTGTTTTCTGCTCGCGGCAACGGGTCAACGGGCTCAGTTTGGTCGAGTCAGGTAGAGAAGATAAACCAAAGCTGCTGGCGCGCCAGGACGCACCAAATGCCATGTGCCGTGCAAGGGTGTTACAACTCGAATCGCGCTAAGGCCTGACCAACGCTGCAGAAGCACTGTTACGCGTTCCGCCCGCCGCCAACTCTCGGTGCCGCCCATCCCCAAGTACCGCCCCTTGCACTGACCAGAGTAAAATCTGCGATCCTATTTCCCCATGAGTGTCAAATAATACGGCTCGCCGATATTTTCGCGGCAGTCTTTATCGGCAATCCTTTTGCCGGCACTCTGGCTCATCCGAGACTAGTAATTAGAACCGGACATCGCCTTGCATATTCAGAGCCCAGCATCTCTCTTTTCGTGACACCTGACATACCGATTCTGCCAGAGTTGCTCTCTTTCCTTCAGTCATGGGACGGCCTGCTTTGGATAGTGTCTATGGTAGGTCGTGCATCACTGGAACGAATGAATTACAGCACCGTATAAGGCTGGGCAGCTAAAATGGGGCGGTCCAGATTGATGACAGCAGCTAATTAACGAATGCAGGTGATTACGAGAGCATCTGGCTGTCAATACGATCTACTACCACTGGACAGATCATACCGCTTTTTAATTTACTCCTCTTACTAGAAGCAGTGAATTCCCCTTTGGATATCATCAACTAAATTCATTCTGCAATTGCGTCATACCACCCCTTTCGAGGAGAAGTTGTGGGGGACAACCTTGGGGCGGTTGGCTTCCGTTAAGCCATCTTTAAACTTGCTTCAGGCGGCTATTGTACCTCAGTTCATTTTGGAACAACCAATTAACGATTACAGCATCTCCGAAGCAAGCAAGGCCTGTTCCAAAAGGGCCCTGCTCCGAAATGAGTCCCTGGTTCATAGCACGGAAACGAGAAGTGTGACAAGCAGGACCGAATCGGTTGCAACTTCGGGGCTCTTGGCCAGCAAAGTTCCTCAAAGCTACAGTAACTTATCCCCCTTTTTTTAGAATGCTGGTAGACCCCTTTGTACCAAGACTTGGATTGGTCTCCATCGTCTTCGTCATCTCGAATCGATAGCTATCAGCCATACATGCATGTGTAGGCAAAGAACGCAACACTTGCCTGTACTATGGTATTGATCAGGTAGTGGTTCAACATCAGTCTCACGTCCCAAAGTCCAACATGTCGTGCAGATGTAGTATAACTAATGGATATCTTCCATGACGGTACTACTTAAGAGTACTTCGTAGTCCGGATATCGAGCAAGCACAGCCAGTAGACGCAATTAATTGCCTAAGGGCCTTTCCCTGTTGTCATCGCGCGGACTCCCACTGTTCGGTGCAAGGCATGGATGACTAAGTTCCCCAATTCAGTATAGAAATAAGTGATGTTGGGTCTCATCAATAAGTTTACCAACCTTGTTCTCCTCTCATCCCGTTTCATGACGTAACTTTGGTAGTGGCCAGCATCTCTTGATGGCCTTTGCCCTGATCCTTGACAGCTCATTATTGAAGGTGCAACGGCGGCAACGCAATTCAATGCAACCCTTTGAACAAACGCTATGCTGCTTCGCACAGCATCTCCCAGCATATCATTCTAATCCAAGTCATCTTCATCACGGTTGTGTGGAGTACCATTTTGATTCCCATCGATCCTCTGCCACACCGCCGTGCTAGAACCGAACTTTTGAATTCCGACATTACTCGCAGCGATCGAGACGAGATGAGACGAGGCGAGACGAGGCGAGGCGACACTGGGTCACAACCAGGGGAAAACCCTTTTTATTTGGATCCTCTCAGCATCCGAATTTCCAATACCCTTGGATGGCCGTTTCATGTTCCAGAACTTTTAATGGCGTACATCGGCCGACTGTTCGATCCAATCACCATTCACGCCGGCTTGTTAGAACGTATTACAACATATTCAATCTTTCGCCCCCTCAGTGTTGACTCCGCGATAAAAGGGTGTAGTGAAAGGTAATGTAGTTACCATGACTCCACGCCAACTCGCTCCTCTGCCGTGGAACTTGCTATGCACTCTTGGTTCTAATAGGTACAGTACATCCAGTGCAGCAAGTCATATAGTGCTTCTCAAGTGCATATCGCTCAAGTCTCAATCGTTTAGCATGGAAAGTCGATCAGTTTGGTATTGATAGGATCAAACTTAATAGTGAGGTACCAGGAATCATTCTGTTGTCTCATTGCCTCGGCCATTGGTTTAGGAGTAGATACCTAGTACTCAAGCCTTGGGCAGATTTGTTCAGGTTACAGAGTATCCTGTAGTCTGGTTCCTGTAGCCTGGTACAGGCAGGCCATGCTAGTATCAGCTTGGTGGAGATGTGTTTGACATGCAAGAGTACCGGTAGGTCTACGTCGAGAAAGTATCTCATCAAGTTCAATGTGACTCACACAGTGCCAAGCACCATACAACCGTCTCGAGTGATGAGTGTAATAAGAGGGTGGATGCCCCCTTAGGATCTCTTGGCAACCTTGTCCCTGTCGAGTGTTATATACACTCTGAACTTTCTACAAACCTCTCCCTTGTTTTATAGATATAGTGCTGGCATTGTATGGCTCAACCACGAGACGTTCCGCTGCTGGCTGCAACTCGCTGCAGGTCGAAACGCGGGTGGAGGCCTGCAAGGATGATTCGTTCAAGGATGTGGTCAAGAGTCCAGCATATCCTTTAGGCTTTGTTGTTGAGTTGGACGTGGGTAACTGCACAGGGACAATATTTGGATGTTGAGTGCTGGTCGCGGCAGGCCCGTGAAGTCAGTTGAACCACACAAGGTCGATGGCGTCCGACGCAAGTGCTGACCGGCTCGAGCTTCAGACACAGTTGGCACAAGCTGGTGAACATCCTTGCTATGTTCATTAACCTGGAGTCTTGTGTGTTCAGAATCTCCTAGCCGTGCAGCCTTATCTCCCCTAGGCAGGCAATGCCCCAGGCGACAGCTGGTTTTGGTCCATCGGCGGAGGACGCTCCTTTATAGGCCAACCTGAGGAGCTCCTCATCCGAAGACTTCAGGTTGGGGTAATAATACTGCGATCCAAACATGGACGTGAGTCTTACAAAGCCAGATCCTGGTTTTGTGGAGCATTCGAGGCAGTTTCAGAAGCATCCCGGCCAGGCATGTTTGCGCAAGTCTGCAGAGGTCAACGATGCTGTAAGCACACTTGCGGGATAACATTTCCACCTGATATCTGTACGGCCTCTCCCGTAGCTCAGTACCGTGTCTGTATTAGACAAAACAGAGCAAGCGCTGGCTCTCGTTGAGATGTCTTCAGCTCAATACAGCAGTACAACAAGCGAAACTCGTCTTGCTTCTTCAAGATGTGTTGCGATCGACTCATCAGAACCAATCGGAGAATAGCCCAATTTCAGATGGATGTGCAGCCACACACCCTGCACGCGGCCCTATGTTTCAGATTCCGCGCCCTGCCATTCTTCTCGCTTGGGCTTGCACTTGATGACGAGTTCGGGAGGGAGGCAGCTTTCTATTCATGCCTTGCGTTTTGGAAGAGGGGGGTTCTACAAGGGTATTCAGGAGCCAACGGAAGCAATACGGGGGTGCCGCACACTACCGTATCAGTCATCCTTTCATGTAAAAACTAGCGTTGCAAAACACTCTAACGTCAGCTAACTGCTGAAGCCGTCCGGCCCGTTGGTGCGATCATCAACTCAGTCGAGCTAACTTAGCCCGAGTCGGCCAATTGTCAGGGTCCCGGTGACCTGCTGGTTGACTCTTTGCGTCTCTGCAATTGTTTCCGGACTACGACGCGTTCATGCCGTTGGGGTCTCTGGTTAGATCTCCCCGCAAATGATCGACATTTTCTCTTCATCCAAGCGCGACAGTCTGGCAAACAGAGTCTCTCGAGTCTCGACAACTGGGCTGACATCCGCCTTTTTGCCAGCCCGCTCTGTCCCCTGACAGAAAAGTGTGGCTTGCAGTCTGTGGAGTCGGAAAGGAGGAGCAGCGACATTGATATTGGCGAACACACTACTCTGGCGAAGGGTACCACCAAGACACCCCGATACAATCGATGCGCGTGGGCGCGGGCTCCTGAAGAGCTGGTTCACACCATGCGGATGAGATAATATAAACAAGATAATGTCTGTTGACCCTCTCCCTCGCCATGGGGAAGAGGTGCTTGTACGTCCACCCGCGCATCCCGTGCCTTCTCTCCAAGGACCATTTGAAGAGTCGATGGTCGAATCGGTCAATGATATCGCAGAAAATGACTCACCTCGGAACGCGCTGACACGGCGGGCCATGTTGCTGGACTCACCATACTATGAGAGGATCGTGGCGGGACGATGGAGGCAGAAACCTGGCGAGAAATACCATCCGCTGTGGAAGCTAGTCTCCCAAATGGCCTTCGGACTGCATCTGCTGGCACGAAATATGGCAAAGTCGGAAGACGAAGTAATGAAAATATTGCAAGCTCATGTTGACGACATCGACAGCTTCCTAGAATGCACAAATGAAGATCTCGACTTAGCACAAAGCGACTTGCACGAGCGATTACGCTGCCTGAAACTGCCGTTGCAGCATGGCAATGTCTTTGACAGAATGCTTCAAGACTCCAGCTTTCGAGCGTCGATTTTGGAGGGAAACGAAAAGATCGAGCATATTGTGTCTCGCACCAAGCGTTTTCTTAAAGACTCACTCAAGGACGTACGCAAAGGCTTTGACGCGACCAGTGTTCTCGAGAGGTATGTTCACGGCTTGAGCACCACCTGGCAGCGACAAACCCCGGAGCACGAAGCTGTCTTTGTCGCGATGATTGGCAATGTTGAAGGCTGGCGCAAGGCATTCATGGAACTGCATCTGCAAGGCAATAAATTGGCGGGTACTTTGAAGACGCTGATCGAGGTTGTCAATGAGATGGCACGACGAGCGAACACTGTAAGCCAAAGTCTTGGGGTAGGCACATCTTCCTCCCTCGACTTGTCTTTGAAGGGAGACACCCTAACGATTGTTTTAGGCACGGGCTGGAGCGATGTCCAACCATACTGACCGATCGTCACCTGCCATACCAACAGCTGGTAGAGGAAGAGTTTCTCAGATACATAAGCCTCTCCCAAATGCCCCAGGGCAGAGAGAACCCCACCAACGGTCCTCGAGGAGTACAGCGTCCATCGACAAATATAATCGACCGACTTCAGCAAAGTCACATCGAGACCAGTCTCTGGATTCATCTCCACGGTCGGCAGGCGGCTCACCTGAGCCAGCTTCAGTTGGACACACCGCGACGCCAATTTCCACCGACCTTCTTGCCTCTAGCACCACATTCCAGGTTGGGAAGCCCATGAAAGCCCTCGTCCCTACTCTTAATATCAGCGATCAGACTGTTTCCGAGGAGGACCTTGCAGTTGAACTCCCAGCAGACGTCCCCGAAGACATACTAAGAAATGCACCAGTCTCGATACGGAATCGACTAAGCTATACCCTTGGATTGCAAAAGAAAGACAATTCAGACCATCGGATATCAAGCATTTATTATCCCAAGGCCCTAGGAGCCCTGTTGAAGGTGCCTCACACGCCCAAGGAAGCAACAAGTCCTGTGAGCCCAGGGAATAAGAGTGGTACGGTGAAATCGGCCTCACCTCGTATTGACTCAGAGCGTGACAACGAGTCAGTGCGCGAGACAGACGCCTCGAGAAGCTCCTCCACACCTACCAAAGGCCTTGTACAGCAAACGGTAGTGCGGTCTCCGACTATCGTGCAAAAGAATGCACTACGCAAATCATCCTTCCTGACTCCAGGCCAAAGTCCTGGACTCTCTTCCCACCCTGCTGTGATGGAGATCGTAGAGCGACCACCGCCACCGGTGGAGCTGCCAGCCCAAACATCTCCAAGTCTACCCGAGGCACCTATCCGATTGCAAGAGGCATCCAGGTCACGGCCAGAATCAAGTCTCGGAGAGCCCGGGCCCGAAGTCGAAGAATCTCAATCAGTTTCGGAGCTTGTTCAAGAGCGCGAGGTGGAAGTCGCCATTTCACCATCACCGGCGACTCCCGTGGTAACTGATTTGGTTGCCACACCTATGCAATCACGGAGCAAATCAAATGACACAACGCCGGGCGAGGTTGAAGTGTATGAACTTAGCACTGGTGAGGATGCGAACACTCCAACTAGAACACCAAAGTCAGCATCTCCGCTGCCTCCGCCAGTGCAAGAAACGGATCTGGATGCGAAAGACAGCCATGAGAGCCTCAAAGGGAAGTTAGAACCGGTCGAAGAAGAGAGCGCAACACCGACAGATGCGCGCAAGGAAGGAAAACCTGCTAAAGCGGTATATCACGCGGTAAGCCCATCAACAATGATTGCGGCTAAGACAAACGAAGAGACAACAAGGAAAATCATCGCGGAGCTTGAGGCAATGGTGCCTCAAACCGCGACGATAATGACGCCAGTGCGTCCGAGTGAGCTCGAAGCATCCCAACACCATTTTAGGCTTCCTCCACGCACCACTGCTTCGAACATGGCATCGGACAACAAAGTCATAGCGTAAGCGCTCCGATTCATGCACAAAAGTAGGCTCGGGATAGCAAAAGATGACTGACTGTATGAGCAGCTCTCCAGCAACCCAGCAGCGTATAGAGTCGCTGAATTACTTCACTAACGAGCAAGCCGTGCCAGGCCTGAAGCCAAAGGCCTTTAACGATCGCAGCGCGAAAGGGTCGAGGCAAATACGGCCACTGAAACTCAAGCTCACCAAGCTCGATGGTAAGATGGTGCCCGTTCAGGTACACACCCCGGGGACAGAAGAGCGCCAGGGCCCCACGGCGTCAGCTCTCAATGTGGATATCATCAGCAGCATGATCGAGCAGATATCAAGCACGCCCGTTGGCTCCCCGGCGCACACGCGAACCGCTTCCGCGGCTGGATCTGTGGCTTCGTCAGATTCACTGCGCATCCACTCAAGACGCACGTCACGGCAACTTGGTCCACCTGAATCGGCACCAGCACCACCCGCACCGGGTGGCCGTGCGATGGTAGAGCCTGATTTCGCAGCAGCAGGAGAATTCGACGGCGAAGCCAAGCCGCGGCATAAGCGGAGCAGTGGCGGGAGCCGCAACGGGGTGAAGAACTTCCTCAGGAGGACCAGCAGCCAGCGGAACTCAAGCGACATGTCGACCAAGTCTGAAGGACGCAGTTCTACGTGGCACTCGGGGTCAGCGCGAGCGTCGGGGTCAGACATGTTGACTTCGGCAGGAAAGGACGTCTTGTGGTTTCGGGGCGAAGGCAAGAATCACAGTCCTGCAGGAGCAGGCACGTCTGCAACGAGAGTGTGATGATCGATGATGGATTTTCTTGTCCCTTCAGCTATACTACACGCTTTCTTAGATATGGACGTAGACACCATGCCGAGTCGGTATTCTTGATATCGCACTCGATGAATTCTGGCTAAATGCTGCAACCTCCTGATGTGGGATCATCTATGGCCCGCCTCGTTGCATGCCAAGTGATTGACTGACACCATTAATTTATCAAAAGCGCAGGCCCAAGCGAGGGAGCCGTGAGACAAACGGGAAAAGCGGGGAATCCTGCCCAGCTGTGCTTTGGTCATTGTAGGCGACTGTTGTTTGGGGCCTCTTAGGCGTCGCAGGCCGCCGGCTGGGCTAGCCTAGCGTGGCCTGAGTTCCCGATCCGAACGCCTATCGCGTAGGCGTCGGGCGCGCCAACCAGGGATTGGTGGATGCTGTCGCGCCGCCCAGGTGGCAAGCCACTCTCTGACACACCCAACTCGCTCTCCACATGGCCATGTGGGAACGTCACCCCTCTTGACATCCTGCTTGAGCTGTGAGCTTCAATCGTCGTGGCTGTGGATGAGCAGTGAGCCAGTGCAGAGCGAAGAATCCTCGTCCAGGGCAGCAAGCCTCCCTCCTCCGGAGAGGAGTTACTTAGTAAGACCCTGTCGACACGGCCCACAACGGGTGCGCAGGTGGAGAGCCGTGGCAGCCGTGGCAGCACTGGATGAGATGCAGCTTGGGCCTCCATTTGCCTGAGACTCGAATCCCATCTCCCACGAAACCTCTGCTCTCCTGACCTCACCTCCATTCATTCCCTCCCTCGCCAGAGGCAGCAGCTGCGGTCCCTTGCAAGACCAGCACATCGCCCGCTCGCGGCTCCTAGACGATCGTCCGCACTGGCGAAGAGCATGGTGACAGCCTCACTGCTTCCGCGCGCCGAACGCGACATCCACTCCGCGGAGATCAGCTTCAGCACTCGACAGGTCAGCTGAAGGGTAGTTACGATAGTGACAAGATACAGAACGGTTAGTAGACATAGCTATAGCCCTCATTACCTCTGGGATGCCGATGGACAGAGAGATCGAATCAAGAGGGAAATTCACTTGCAGTGCCACCTTGACCATTATGGCCTCCATCTTCTCGGCATTCACCTCAGCTCTCCATCGTTTGATCCCATCTGAATGAACCCCCAGCTTCCTGCCGTCAATGCCTCGCCTACCGTCTGCTAACATTGTGCCCGCCAGGACCTTCGTCGATCTCTCCTCCATCCATCCCTCTGATAAGCTCTCTCCCGGCACGACGAAAGCACCGAGCACCATGCCTACCAAGGCCGTAAATATCTTTGGCAACAATGCGTCCAACCAGCAGAAAACTTCTCAGTCAGACGCAGGCCGAAGCGCAACTATAGCACCCTGGGACGACCAGCCTGATGCAGAGTCAGTCGCTCCCTGGGAACAAGACCCCCAAAGTCACCTGATGGGCACAAAACCCTTCAACCAGGCCTTCCCCAATGCATCAATTCCAAAAGATGTTCATAGGCCTGCGCGGAAGCCGGACATGTTCCAAACAAATGCATTGGCCGACCTGGACGCCGATCCAGGGAGACGGCCGTCAGTTGCCAGTGCCAACACAGCAAGCAGTGCGGAGGTGCCAGCCAACACAAACGGCTCTCGATATCAGAAGAACTTGAAAGGCTTCTTTGGAGATATGCCGTCGGATTCGTCGAGGAAGGGCTCGATGGCCAACCTCTCAGATCAGGCACCAAGTGGTAGTGGTAACGAGAGTGCGTCGGCGAAACGAAAGAGCTCGGTTCAGGGGCAGAACGCATCGGACGAAAGACCCAAGACGCCAGCTCCTCCATCCAGTACCGTAACTCCGTGGGACTACCAGAATTTCTCCGACGTCTCGAACTTTGGCTCTGCGCCGGTCAGAGAAAACATCGCACCCGAATCGTCTCATCACTCCAACAAGGATAAGGACTCGACAGCATCCACCCGTCGAAGCTTCCTACATCGGCATACACGGAGCCACGGGAAGGAAGAAAGCTCAAAAGGGAAGCCACCATTCATATCGGAACCCCTAGGTCTTTCCAACAGCCGAGAGTCTTTGACAAGCAATCTCATCAAGAACGCATCACAGCAGCCATTGCATATGGGCCCACAGACTACCCTGCCGCCGGCAGGCAGCTCGGTACCGGCAGATCGAAGATCATCTACCAAGCCTGAGAAAAAGTCGCTCTTCTCCAAGTTCAAAGACCGTCACAAAGATAGGTATACCGCCGCTCCCGAGCCAGGCCGGTCTAGCTACGAGCCGCCGAAGCTTCAGTCTCAGACTCCAGAAGATAGCCAGAAAAAGTCACGTAGCTCCTCGGTCAAGAGCTCTCAGATCGACTCCGGCTCTAGCAAACGAGATCGAGAAACGAGTATCGATTCGGTAGACAGTGCCTCCACCATCAAACCTGCCACTGATCCTGTCCCCATGCCGAAGCTAGATAGAACAACCACTGCCTCCTCCAAAGCTAGCAAGTGGACACGTCCAGGTAGACACCGTGGTCAGAGTGTATACAGTGATACGAGCGCCAAGGCCTCTTCCTTTTCGACATCCCCACAAGCACCAATGGCTGCTGGTATATTCAACCTCGATACCAACTTTGATGATATGTCAGACATTATCAGCCAGGCCCCAGATTCACAGACGCCTGGCGAGGCTGTCACCGCCCCTAGCAAGGCCGCTCAAACCCCAGCATTAGAGGTTGCAACTCCGGCTTGGGATGCACCAGATTCATGGGCAGTCAAAACCAAGCCTGAAGAGAACCTGGACAGCTTGTCAGGAGTCGATGAAGAAGGTCTTCCCCCCATCGAGGAAGAAGACGGCATCTCATACTTCATGAGAGTATTCAGAGCAGACGGTACCTTTGCCACGCTGTCTATGACAATCAACGCCACAGTCTCAGAAGTTTTGCAGACATTGGCCAAGAAGTCTGTCTTGCATGATTCTATTGACAACTACCAGCTCCTGATGCGACAGCATCAGCTGTCAAGAGAACTCAGCTCCTCCGAACGCCCAATAGCTATGCAAAAGAAACTCCTTCAGCAGGCCGGCTATGACGAACGAGACCACATCGAAGAGGTCGGCAGAGAAGACAACAGCTATCTCGTCAGGTTTACCTTCAGCCACGAGAAGCATTCTGGCTACGGCAGTGGTCTGGACAACGACCCTGCCTTCAACAAGGCCCAGAAATTCAGTCATGTTGACCTTTCCGGCAAGTCTCTCATCACCATCCCCATCACCCTGTATCTTAAAGCAGCCGAAATCATCTCGCTCAATCTGTCACGTAATCTTGCTCTGTCAGTCCCCAAAGATTTCATCAACGCTTGTATCAACCTCCGCGAGATCAGGTTCACCGGGAATGAGGCTCGGAGGCTGCCCTCCAGTTTGGCCTGGGCAGGACGACTTACCGTTCTCGACATTTCCAATAATCGACTCGATCAGCTTGATCATGCCGAGCTCCATCGTTTGGTGGGACTCGTGAGTCTGAAGCTGGCAAACAACAACATCTCTGCACTGCCCACAAGTTTCGCTAACTTCCGCGCGCTGCGAAGCTTGAATATATCGTCGAACAATTTCACTCACTTCCCAGAACAGATCGCCAACCTCAAGGGCCTCGTTGATCTCGACATCAGCTTCAACAAGCTGTCACAACTGCCACAGATCTCGCAGATGACCACTCTAGAAAGGATCTGGGTAACCAACAACGACCTCAAAGGTCCCTTCAACGAAAGCGTCAAGAGCCTTGTCAATCTGAAGGAAATCGATGCCAGATTCAACGCCTTTACTAACCTGGACAATGTGACCGAACTGCCCAATCTTGAGACGCTGCTTGTCGGTCACAACAATATCTCGGCATTTAAAGGCACATTCAAGAAGCTGAGAGTCTTGGTCCTCGACCACAATCCTCTGACCACATTCGAGTTGGTGGAGCCCCTACCCACGTTGGTCAACCTTAATCTTGCTTCAGGAAAGCTGGTAGAGTTCAAAGAGACAATGTTTGACTTCATGCCTGGCTTACAAAGGTTCAACCTGGACAAAAACCACTTGTCAAATATGTCCCCACAGATCGGCCGCCTATCAAAATTAGAGTACTTCAGCATGGCGAAAAATCCTCTGAATCTTGTTCCCCCATCCATCGGCAGCCTGGTCGAGCTTAAGTATCTCAATATCAGGGAGTGCAATGTCAAGAGTCTCCCGCCCGAGATCTGGTATTGTCGAAGACTCGAAACCTTGAACGTTTCCTCCAACGTCTTGGAAACCTTCCCCAAGCAGAACACCGCTGCTCCACCACCAGACCAGCGGGACCTAACACCAGTAACAACACCCGGTATATCACAGTCTCCAAGTTTCGAAGAGCTTGGAAAGCTTGAGGCCTTCCAAGCTAGGCGACCAAGTCAGGCTTCTGCCGGCATGTTGAGTGTGGGCAGTTCGCCTGGTGCTGCGGCGCGCAAGAATTCTCTGGCCTCACTTTACAGTCAGCAAAATAGGAAGATGTCAGGCATCTCGCGAACCAACACCGATTCTTCCATGAATCCAGTAACCAGAAAGGATTCCAACCTTTCCCAAGTCCGCATGCAGAATACCTTTGCGGGGTCGCTGCGCTATCTGTATCTTGCCGACAACCGACTGGAAGATGAGGTGTTTAGGGAACTGGTCTTGCTCCCTGAGCTACGTGTCTTGAATCTTTCGTACAACGAGCTCGATGACTTCCCACAAGGCGTTCTAAAGCGATGGCCACAACTTCAGGAACTGTTTCTGTCTGGCAACGAACTCACCTCACTACCTTCTGATGATTTGCAGGAGAGCAGTAATCTGAGGACACTACACCTCAATGCCAATCGCTTCCAGGTACTTCCCGCTGAGCTCTGCAATGTGCACAAGCTTGCTGTCTTGGACGTTGGCAGTAACTCGCTGAAATACAATGTCTCAAATTGGCCGTACGACTGGAACTGGAATCGGAACACCAACCTCAAGTATCTCAACTTCTCAGCAAACAAGCGTTTGGAGATCAAACCCGCTGCCCATCAGAATCAGATGCAATTCAACGCCATGACCGCAGATGCTCCAACTGATCTGACAAGTTTCAATACCTTGAAGTATCTGAGAGTCCTTGGTCTCATGGATGTCACTCTTCTGACCAACACGATTCCTGATGATAATGAGGATCGCCGTGTGAGGACGTCGGCTTCCCTCGCTGGTGCTATGATGTACGGCATGGCAGATACTCTCGGTAGGAGCGATCACTTAGCCACGTTGGATTTGTTGAAGCCCAATTTCAGAGGACACGACTCGGAAATCCTGGTTGCAATGTTCGATGGCGAGACAATGTCTCACAGTGGTTCGAGGATTTCAAAGTACCTACATGAGAATTTCTCGGCCACCTTTGTGGAGGAGTTGACCAAGGCAGAAGCGGCCAATGACACAGCGATCGACGCCTTGCGCCGAACTTTCCTCACATTGAACAAGGAGATGGCCAACTTCGCGAATAGTAACTTCGATGCACGAGAGCACAGGTTAGCCAACGGCCACAGACTCTCGGCGGTCGCCAACGCTCTTGGTCCGGATGATCTCAACTCGGGTGGTACAGCAGCCGTGCTCTACCTCAGCGGCACTGACTTGTTCGTGGCCAACGTAGGCGACATCGAAGCGATTCTGATTCAGTCCAACGGACAGCACCGTGAGTTGACCAGAAAACACGATCCCGCCGAACCTCGAGAACGAGAGCGCATTCGAGCAGCTGGCGGCTATGTGTCGAGGCAGGGCAAGCTCAATGAGACACTCGAGGTCAGCCGAGCTTTCGGCTACTATAACCACATGCCATCAGTCATTGCGGCACCATATACATTCAACTGCCAGCTCGGCGACTCTGACGAACTTATCGTCCTCGCAACAAGGGAGTTCTGGGACTTCGTGACTGTGGATCTGGCTGTGGATGCCGCACGAGCTGACAAGAATGATCTCATGCTGGCGGCACAAAAGTTGAGGGACCTGGCCATTGCCTTTGGCGCCAGAGATAAGATCATGGTCATGGTGCTAGGTGTCTCTGACCTGAGGAAAAGAGCTCAGAGCAGATTCCGCGGAACGAACCTGTCCATGGCGAAAGAGCTTGGCAGCGACGAGAGTGCTATCTTCCCCAGCTCTCGAAAGTCGCGGAGAAAGGGTGAAACACTAGTGGGTGATTCTCGACTAGCTCGGCTGGAAGAGCCCGAGGCCCCAGTTGGTGACCTAGCAATCTGCTTCACTGATATCAAGAACTCGACTGCGCTCTGGGAAGTTCTCCCAGTCCCCATGCGATCCGCTATCATGATGCACAACGAGCTGATGCGAAGGCAGCTACGCATTATCGGTGGCTACGAGGTAAAGACTGAAGGCGATGCATTCATGGTCGCATTCCCGACAGTGACTTCAGCCATGTTATGGTGTTTCAGCTGTCAAAGTCACCTGCTTGAACTTGAATGGCCAACCGAAATTCTAGACACCGGTCACTGTCAAGAGAAGTTTGACAGTGAAGGCAACACGATTTATCGGGGCTTGTCCGTCCGCATGGGCATGCACTGGGGCAGACCCGTTTGTGAGCAAGACCCAATCACCCGGCGAATGGATTACTTTGGACCAATGGTCAACAAATCTGCCCGAGTGTCGGCCGTTGCCGACGGTGGTCAAATTACTGTGAGCAGTGACTTCATCACAGAAGTGCAAAGGACGCTAGAGCAGTACGCAGATGAGGAGAGAAGAGATTCAGTGGGGTCGCAAGACACCATTAGTGACGATCCGCTGGTCAGCCAGATCCGACGAGAACTTCGCCAGTTAAGCAGTCAGGGTTTCGAGGTCAAGGACCTCGGAGAGAAAAAGCTGAAGGGTCTCGAGAATCCTGAATTTGTTAGTTGCCTCTGTCCCAATTCGACACATTGATCCGTGGGCGATGCTGACTGAACTATAGATCTACCTCATGTACCCGCATTCCCTTGTTGGTCGACTGAATGTACCGCCTGGAGCCGACCCACCGGCCAAACCAGCAGGCACCGCATCCAACGATGTGAATGCAGAGCCAGGAGCTCTGGGCAAGGACACACAGCTTTCCGAGCTCGAGATTGACGAGGTGTGGAAATTGTGGGATATCGCTCTTCGACTGGAGATGCTGTGTAGCTGTCTCGAGAGCCCAGAGAAAGCAGAGGGCCTACAAAAGCCAGAGCTGAGTCTCTTGAACCGCATGAAGACGCAGGGAGGAGTGGTAAGTGATCAGTTCATGCTGAACCTGTTTGAGCATCAGGTTACTCGTATCGAGGTAAGTGACTGCCTTTGGCGATAAAGGAATGTTGACATAGCTGATTGGGTGCGTGTGTAGACCTGCATCACCACGATCCAGCTTCGCAACATGCTGCGACCTTTCACGAAGGGAAACTCGCTTGTCGACCAAGCGGTACCGATAGCAGAGCTCTTGAAGCAAATCGCCTCAATTTTGCAGAGAGTCGAAGAGACGAAGACCGAGGGAGAGAGAGTGATAGAAGTGTCGTAATAGACAACTGCCAGCAGGGGTTGCGATCAACTCGATGTGTTGTGAATCAATATGAGGCCTCGTCACATTGTATCAAATCGAAGGGAGAATAACTTGCAAAAATGGTGGATTGGAAGATAGGGAAGAGACCCTAAAGCACAATGCCAGCGTTGATATGATGAAGCGGCGCTAAGGGAAGCCACTAAAAGGATATTTGGATTGGACTGCATTTTACCGAAAGCAGAGCAAGGCGTTCTGGTAAGGGGAGCATCATAGGTCTCGCTCGACCATTTTACATAGTATCATGTTTGAGAAGGCCCAACAGGGAGAGCAAAGATGAGGAAAAGAAATGGGTTAACGATGCTACGACCATTGATTGCCCTTGTTAATTAACAAGCATTGGGGGGACCTGGGGCTGGATGCGCAGAGACGCGATCGTGGAAACAAACCAGCGAGCAAGTGATTCCGTAAGGATAGCTATTTTTCTGGGTATTTGCCAGTTAGTAGTTTATTACTATTATAGTACTTCCTATGATACTGTATTTTCGATGTACAAGCCGATAGCTCTTTGAAATCTGGGTTGGCCTCCTGTGGCACAGAAGCAGAGAATATATGTCATTCTATCCTTCTTTATTCCAGCTTCAAAACAGAGATGCGAAGTTAGTTACCCGAAATGAAGCCTTAGCCTATAACAATCTGATGATGATACTGTATCAAGTGCATACTACAGTATATTTTAGAATCACCCGAGTATACTACCACCAGTACCGGTACCTACCTTGACTACCGTAGACCTTTGTAAAACACACACTAGTTAGTCGCTGCGCACCTTGACCACGACCTTGCCCCGGGCACGCTTGGTGGCGATGCATTCGTAGGCGCGCACAGCGTCGGCCATGTTGAAGACCGAGTCGACGGGGATGCGCACTCGGCCCTCCTCGATCAAGCGCACCAGGCAGATGGCGTCGTCGCGCCGTGGCGGCGCCGCGCCCATGACGTAGCGGCGCGGCACGCCGCCCAGCCAGGTAGGTAGCCAGCGGTTGAACACCCAGTTGTGCGCCATCTCAGCGAAGCCGTCGATCGCCCCAATGTTGACTACGGCGCCCTCAGCCTTGAGATAGGCCAGCGAGTGGACAAAGAGCGCCTGCGTGCCGACACAGTCAAGCACAAAGTCAAACGGCCTGTTGCCGTACTGCTGTGACAGGTAGGCCGGCACAGGCTGGTGCTTCTGGTAGTCGACGAACTGTGCTCGCGTTAGTTTATGGTGTGCTGAGTGCAACTACCGTAATTATCATAACCCCCTGCCTACCTCGTCGACGCCTAGGCCGCGCACCATGGCCTCGTTGGCGCCGCTAGCCACGCCGACCACGTTGGCGCCGCGCAGCTTGCACAGCTGTACGAGCACCGACCCGACCGACCCGCTAGCCCCGTTGACGAGCAGCGAGTGGCCTTCGCGCACTCCCGCCGTGCGGATCATCATGAGCGCGGTGCTGCCGGCACAGTTGATGCCCGAAGCCGATGCCATGTCGACCGCGGCGTCGATGCGCACGGTCTGGCTGCCTGGTAGCCGCACGTACTCGGCCAGCAGGCCGTGGGCCAGGAAGGCGGCGACGATGCTCTGATAGGCGATGACATGCGTGCACGGGTCGCGCACCTCAGCCGGCGCGCCCCTGCCCGCCGCCACTACCTCGCCAGACAGCTCGATCTCCGGGATCCAGGGGCCGATGAAGGGCAGGACGGGCAGCGTCTTCATCAGCATCTCGCTGTTGAAGTGGACCGCCACGTGCGACACACGGATCAGCACGTCCGGCGACGAGCCCGTCGGCACGGCCGGAATCGGGAAGCCTGTGGCTAGCTCGAGCGCGCTGCTGGCAGTGCCACGCCGCCGGCGTACCCAAGCGTGCATAGTCGTTAGTCAGCGGGTAAGAGCTGGCTTCGAGTTGGTCCACTGCCTTGAGGTGTCTGTATCCCTGCTACAATAATGGTTAGTACTCATCCAGGCTTAACGCTTTTTCTATTAAGTTGTCTCCCTTTTATTCTTACATCTCTATCCCAATCCTACTAATCATCTCATTAGGGATTTGGTTATTGTCTGCTTGTTCAGAGCAAGTAACATAGATTAATATCTTCGGCTGTCTGTTCAATCGTCCCTGCACCTTGACCGATGTGCGTGTGATATTTCATACCCCCTTATTTCTCTTTGTCCTGTCCCTCTTTTCCTTTTCTCTCAGAAAATACGAAGTAGTTGTTATTGTTGTTTCAAAAAGAGTGTGTTCGAATAAGAAAAGCAAATCGGCCTTCTTACCCTCCTGTGTCTTCCTCATGGGTATATTATAAGGATATAACTTTGAGCCCCGGTTCGAGCGGTGCTTTGGACCTGACCCTGAAATGTTTGGGAGTGAGGGATGAAATTGTCGATGTCCATTCACGTCAATGGGTGCCAGACTGCTGTCTGACTCGATGCTTGTGCACCTAAGCTGGGTAGCTGGGTAAGCGGAAAGGGGGTCATCCATCCAACTCTTCGTATTTGCATAATGTACACAAAAGATTTCATATCCATCAACCAAGTTCGTCCAATCATTTCTGCATATTACTTGTACATATGCCGCCTCGTCATAATCAGGCAACATATTAGTTTTTTTGTCTTATTTGTACAAGACATCAAGCCCCGACAGGGAGAATGAAATTTATCGGCCAGATCATTGGCTGGCAGCGCGGAGCGCCTGCAACAACAAAGCAAAGACAAAGCCTCGGGCAATCTCTTCGATTTGAAGACAGTCAAATACCTTGCCTAGTGCTTCGCCGCTGGCTTGCTGGCCCATAACACTGGTCAAGGCCTGTGGCATGCCTCGTTCCACCAACAGCATGCGGGCTTTGACCCTCAGCTTTTGGCTCTCCTCTGGAGTTAGCGGCTTCGGCGATTTTGCCTGTTCTTCAGGGGTCGGTGCCGAGACCTGGCGCAGCTTGTTGATGTGTGCGGCTAGTCCCTTGTCAGAGAAATTCGCATCTAGGACAGACTCTTGCAGAAGGATGCGTATTGATTCTAATTGAGGGTTTTGGGGGCGGAGAAGGAATGTTTTGGCAGCTGAGAGAAGCGATAGCCGGATCGTCCAGGCAGAAGGGGATAGAGAGTATAGCTCAGTGATGATGGCGAACATCAATTCCACCAAGACACGAGTCTCCTCTGCTGTCAAGGGTTCATTCTGTCGTTGAGGCTTTGCTGGCACATTAAACATCTTGCTTGCCGCGGGGCTTTCTACCGAAGGTAAAATGGAGGATGTTGGCGTCAAAGCCTCAGGCGAGTCAGGTCGGGAGGCAAGGCCAGAAGGGGTGGAAGCGGCCACCGGAATATATTCGTCTGAAATTTCGGTCGGCGGAAGCGGGAGATGCAAGATTTCCTCCTCTGAAAGTGGAACAGGAAACTCATCCTGGGATGGCTGATGGCTGTGGTCCGAGCTCATTCGCTTCAATCGAGGGGCCAGAGGTGGTGCCCTCGCCGGTTCTGCATCTGATCCAGTAACTGGAATCTCATGACCCGTTTGAGAAGGTATCGTTGCAGTACTGACTCTGACCGGGCTTTGGGCTGGCTTCTGTTGCGAGGCTAGCTTCTTTGTTCCTCCAACACCCGCTGTGATGGCACCAAAGGCGCCTTGGACGCCACCAATTACTACTTTCCCTCCACCTGCAATGCCTTTACCGCCCTGACCAAGAACATTGACAAAGTTCTTTCCAACGTTTTCCAGGGCGGCGCCTCCCTGCACCAGAACATTCTTAGTCTGTGGACCAGCTTTGGCAATGCCAGTCTCCTTTTCTAGGAACTTCTTCATAGCTTCACTCTCAGCCAGACCCTCGTATTTCAACGCATCGCGCAAGTAGAATTCAAGGTCTGAGCACAGTGTTCGTCTTGCAATACCTCTCCAAGATGGCATCTCGGGGTGTTGTAGGGTGAATTGAGGCACACCTATTCGAGCATAAGTCATGAGTCGCTCATGCAGTCTGACAAAGTCAGCATATCGTTTCATAACCATCCAGCCAGGAAATCGTGAGGAAGCAGGTTCTATTTGCACAAGCCAATCGTTGTGTGCAGGATCTTTCTTCATGATCACGTTTTCGTCACCATCTCCAAGATCCATTATTGTGATGGAGGCTTTGTGCAGTGTAAGGGGGAGGGCAACTGGGGCTTCCAGTGGTAGCGACTGTAAGTCAACAGGCTGCTGAGACAGCAAGTTTTCTTCAGGCTGGGCAGGAAGTTCACTTGTCATGAGATCGATTGACTGCTTGGTGGGACTCGACTTGGGCGACGTAATGGCATTGCCTTCAGCATCCAGGAGGTAGGAAACACTTCGTGATCTTCTGGGGATTCTATTCGGTTCACTGTCTGACGAAGTCGGTGTAGTTGACCCAGCTTCGGTAGAAGGGGTAGTAATGATTGAGGGCATATGCTTGTGGTCTGAGGCGCTGCTTTCCTTCTGCCGCCTTGCTTCCTCCTCGGCAATCATGGCGTTCATTCGTTCTACTTCTTTCATGGCATCTTCCATTGCTTCTTCAGCCCGGCTGAGGCGGCGCTGATGAGGCGACGGTCTTTCCGCCGAGTCTTTCAACTTGGCGGCTGCGCCGTCGACCCCGGCATCAATCGCATTCATTAATTCTGGCTCGCCGTCCTCCAGCAGATAGACAATCCCGCCATTGATGGAGTCAGCTTTGGCCTGACCATCTATCACTCGCTTCAGGATCAAGCCAGATAGCACTTCTCGCAGGAAGGTCTTGACGGGAAAAGAGTTGTATGACGATGGCTCAAGAAAATTGTGCAGAACATCGTCCGCGATAATGTTCAGCTTTTTCTCTTGTTGGTCTCTATTTAGAACATTGGCAAGCGGGCTCTCCGGCTGATCCTGGAGGTAGGTGCGGATGGCGTCGACTGGGTCTTGGCGTTGAGATGTTTTCATTGCAGCTGAGAGTTCGTTCAGAAAGACAATAATGATGGATGTTGAGTTGGCCAAGAAGTCCAGGATAGGATCAGCCGTTCTCTTCCTGGCTAGGTGGTTTGTGAAGGCGGCTATCAATTTGGCCAGAGTCTGTCGGCATGCCGCTGGAAAAGACTGGTCAGTGGGCAGGAGAGGGTGGTACCACCACTTCACGTAGTCTCTAATGATGGCGTCGGTAAACTTGTTAACAGCATCTTGGGTCTCTGGCGGAACGTCCGAGAAGTCTGTCGGCTTCGTGTCGGTCGACAATCCGCTGCCTGTGGCAGCGTCGTCGTCGTCCTCATTGCTCTGTGGATCCGCCCGCTTGCTGTGCCGCCAATCAAGGGCTCTCTTGGCCACCTCGATGCCCAGTTCATTCCTCTTCCGTTGTCCCTCCCGGGCGATGGCTTGGCTCTCAGGTCCGCCGGATAAGCCAAGGGATTCCCAACGGGCGTGGAGGGTAACGCCTCCTACGGCGCCGATCAGGACCAGGCCAATGCGGCCAAGGACAAGGTAAGTCGAGGCCGCCAAGCCCACCACACAGGCGCCAAGCGTCTCATTGCTGGCTTGAGAGAGGAAGCGGAGGAGAGAGTTTTGCAGGGCGTGGAGGGGATCGCGCGCCCAAGGAGACACGTGCGCGGGCTTTGGGGCGGGCGGTCGGGCAGGAAGGTCTGGAGCGGTGCTAGATGGCGTAGACCCGGTCGTTACAGGGCCGTCGTCCATGGCTGCTAGAGGTCTGCGTCTGCATCTGCGTCTGCATCCTTCCCCTGCCCGAGAGCAAATGAGGAAACAGTTTTTCGGAGTTGAAGTCCGCGGCACCGGCGCTATGTTTCTCCGGCAGAGGCCCAAAAAAGTTGACATTCAACAGTTAAGAAATTCTTGGAATTCTTCAGTGCGGGAACCGAAATCCAGAACAGAAAATCAACATGGCGGACGAGACTTGCTGTAGTTGCAATGAACCTCTGTACATTGAGATCGACTTGGACAGTGATGTTGAAGACAGCAAGGCCCCAGTCAGCCTGGAGACTATTCCAGACGATGTCCAACTGATATGTGGTTGTCATTACCACTGGTGAGGATGCTACACACACTTCGTACTTGGACATGGCAGATTGACAGACCCAGGGAATGCTTCATGGAAGCCTATACGATCACCAAATGTCCTTACTGCCAACAGGATATCTCATCCCTCTCGCCAAGTGGCCAGCAGCAGGTAAGGCACGTGTTCACTTTCTCCCGGGCTCGAGTTGACACGACAGGTCATTTGCACTATTCGCAATGAAGGTGGTGTCCAAGAACACTTCGATATTCTGCCCAGCGCAACTGAGGAAGCATATCTGAGAACCTACCCAGAGGAGCGGGAAGGTCACGCATTTTTGTCTTTTTGCCGAGACGGCGACGTCGATGCCATTGTGCACATGATCAAGTATGTGGGTGGCCTGGACGACTCCGATGACGAGGACGAAGGGGAAGCGGGCGTGAGTGTGTCCGAGCTTTTGCGGTACAGCGGCACCTTTGAAGGCATTGACGGTTCTGGCTTGCATGTTGCCATCCGGTACCGTCGGGAGGAGGTAGCCTGGCTGCTCCTGGTGCTGGCGTCATCGCTCAGCTGGTCCGAGTTCCCGCCGGTGGTTTTGCAGGCTATGAGCAGCCTGAGGCTGACCAAGGAGGATCGCCAGCCTGGCATCGACATCAGAGCAATCAAGGATGTGTCGGGCCGCACCGCAAAATCACTCGCCCAAGAGGTTGGCGGAGTATGGGATCGTTGGATTAGTGCTGGCCGTCTCGATTGATGAGTATGTAGAAGTGTTGGGCATCGAAATTCTCCCCATGCCATGTAGATATAGTAGGCAAGGGTAGATCTAAAGCAAAAGGGCTGCCCGCTCAATCTTCGCCATCCGAGTGAATCCGATGCAAGATGGAGGAATGCTTGCCAGATGCAAAGAAGAAAGCGGTTGTGTTTAGTTTTTGAGCTCTTGGTCCCGCAACACGTACTTGGTATGCGTTCCATGTGCTACCACGGTCTTGTTGTCGCCCTTTCCCTTCCATATCGTCACCGTCGTAAAGGCCATGTTCCTGCCTACCTTGCTCACATGGCCCTCAATTGTCAACACGTCCCCCACCTTGGCCGTACTCACATAACTGACGTGGATATCCGTGCTCAGGCCCGTCCTCTCCAAGCCTGTGCTTGCTATGGCCATGCCGCCGGCCCAGTCCACAATCGTCGCCGACACCGAGCCATGCACACCGCCTTTGGAGTTCAAGTGGTTGGGGATAACTTCAAGTTCAGCGACCATAGAGCCATGTGTGGCCGAGACAAGGCGGATATCTGTGAAGAAGAAGCCATACACAGGTGATTTCTGCGAGATGCGGTCCCAACACGATTGCACTGACTCGAGCGGCGTCTTCGGCATGGTGGGCAGTGGCAAAATCTGTACAGCTCGAGTCGCAGCTGCAGTTTTAAATCTAGGTCAAGCCAAGCTCGGACTCAGGCTCAAGCTCAAGCTCAAGTCAGACTCAAACTCAAGCTCATAGCCACACTTGTGATGTTGAGGATCAAAGTTCAAATCTCGTGAATGGGAATGATGTTGTGCGCTTCGTCCCAAACGAGAAAGGTGCCGCCGGGGTCGGCAAATGTACCTAAGTTACTGTACTTTAATCCCTTTTTGAGCTAGCGTTGATGGCCACACAAAAAAAAGTTGTAGGAAGTTGCTCGGAGAGACGAGAGTCATGTTCTTGCCATGTTGGACCACCATCCACCCAACATGAGTAAGCACAAATTAGAGGACGGTGCTCAGATCGCAAAGCAAGAGAAGAAGCGGCGGCGGAAGAGAGACCGGAAAGAGGCCGTCAAGAACGATTATCCAACGCCGCCGTCCACATCCACTGAGCCCACCGCAGCGTCCACGCCGGTACCCGAGGAGCAGCACGACAATGACAACAGCAACAGCAACAGCAACAGCAACAGCAACAGCAACGGCAACAGCAACGGCAACGGCAACGGTACTGCCTACACACAGTCCACTTCCCTGTCTGCCCTTGCTGACAGTGAAATCGCCGCCTTCTACAAAGAAAACTCGATTCAGATCTCAGACTCGCGCTCCGCCTCTACTCGTCCTGTCCTTGCCTTCAGCCACCTGCCCTCCTCTCTTTCAGGCCCGTTCTCCTCATTCTTCTCATCATTTCCGCGCCCCACACCCATCCAATCTGTCGCCTGGCCCCACTTGCTCTCCTCCCGGGACGTCATAGGTGTCGCTGAAACTGGTTCTGGCAAGACTCTCGCCTTCGGCCTTCCTCTTGTCTCACTCGTCTCCTCGCTGCCAAATAAGAAAGGCATCCGTGCGGTTGTCGTCACCCCCACCCGGGAACTAGCAATCCAGGTTTTTGAACAGATCCAGACCCTCTGTGGCTTCACCTCCGCCGCCCGGCCCGCCTGCGTATACGGTGGCACCGACAAAGACACTCAGCGCCGTGCTCTCAAACATGCAAACATCTTGGTGGCGACACCGGGCCGCCTCAAAGACTTCCTTTCCGATGGCACCATCTCCGTGTCCAAGACCCGCTATGTCGTCCTCGACGAGGCAGACCGTATGCTCGACAAGGGCTTCGAGGATGACATCCGCCACATTCTCTCCCTGATGCCCTCCGCCCCAAAACGGCAAACTGCTATGTTCACAGCCACCTGGCCGAAATCTATCCGTGACATCGCATCAACATTCATGGTGGATCCCGTGCGCATTACAATCGGCCAGCCGATCGGCTCCAGCGATGAACCTAGCAGCGAACTCCGCGCTAACCCACGCATCAAGCAAATTGTCGAAGTGATTGACCCCGCTTCCAAGCAAAATCGCCTCTTGCAGCTCCTTAAGCAGCATACCACAGGGTCTAAGAAGCACGATCGCATCTTAATCTTCTGTTTGTACAAGAAGGAAGCCTCCCGCGTTCACGACACTCTTTCCCGCAGGGGTTTCTCCTTAGCCGGCATTCACGGCGACCTCTCACAATCTGCGCGTCTCGCAGCCCTTAATAGCTTCAAATCAGGCACCACCAATCTCCTAGTCGCCACTGACGTCGCCGCTCGGGGCCTCGACATCCCGGAAGTCAAAGTTGTCATCAATCATACCTTCCCCCTCACAGCCGAGGACTATGTCCATCGTATCGGTCGCACGGGCCGAGCAGGCAAAGATGGGTTGGCAGTCACTTTGTTCACCGAGCACGACAAGGCCTTGGCTGGTGGCTTGGTGAATGTGCTGAAGAGTGCCCACCAGGAAGTACCAGAGGACTTGCTCAAGTTTGGCACCACCGTCAAGAAGAAGCCGCACGATGCCTATGGCGCCTTCTTTAAGGAGGACCTCGAGGGTAAGACCGCCACCAAGATCACGTTTGATGATTAATGAAGAGTATTGCTGTCCCGGCTGCATTTCATAGACTGCGCTAGAAAATGACATGTGCACTGCTGCGGATTCTATCTTTTATTTTCTCCCCTGCATATTTCCGGCGATGTCGTGTAGTATAATTTTACTTGACCCCCCTACCATTGGTAGCAGGCTGCTGGTAATTGTCTGAATTGCCCAGCAATTCCATCACCTTCCGTTTCTGTACTCCTGGTCTCCAGCGGGTGAGAGTGAGGTGGGTTATTGTTGTTCTTAATCAGATTTGTTCTCTTTTCCCTGAACGTTGCTGTTGATGTTGGCACCGACGCTGGCGGCAGTCCCCGACGGTATACGAAGTGCTGACTTGAGAAATGGAACCTTCGCAATGAGGCGAGCGGGGACAACTGTCTGGACGATTGAGATCAAAAAATCTCTTTCGAAAACAAGACTGCGCACAAAGAGAAAAGCGAGGTTTGTGTTAGTGACCATATATTTTCCCGGAAAAAGGGGGGGGGGAGGCTTAATTAAAGACAAAATAGATCATGTCACTCACATAGTCACGGTAAATAAAGTTGCTTGAGCGACAAGGTCGATACGATTTCTTACATCAAGATCTCCGTCAGCGGCTGTGGCGTTAGTGGCTTGGGTGGTGTTGGAGGTGATGGTGTTAACAAAAGGGCTTGATTGAGCCGTCCTTGCTAGTGTTAAACCAGTCGCAGTCACAGTGGCCAAGAGAACAGCGGTATGAGGGATGCAATTTGACCAGAATGCCTTGGCCTTCTTCTCCCCCATGTCGCCATATTGTTGCTTGATCCAGGAAGTGATGAACCAGCAGCTCCAAGCAATGCGCATCGTCATGTTGAAAATATTGGCCCAAACCAAGCCGGGTGCTCCGAGCTCCAGCTTTTGCAGCAATGACCAGGCAACCAGGGCGTACAGAGCGGTGAAGAGGGCCATGAAGACGGACTGTAGCCGGAACTGGGCTGGGGTCGCAATAGAAGTTGCGAATGCGTCGAGGATTCCGTTCACCGCCATGAAGGGGATGTAGTAGATATATGTTGATAAAAGGGATGTGAGGGCGGGTGTGCGGAATGTGGAGCCGAACAGGAAGGAAGACAAGAGTGGAACCAGAGGCGGTGCAAGCGTGACCAGTGGGCACGCGGCGAGGAGATAGAAGTGGACGAGGGAAGAGAGGTGTGAGAGGGCTGCCTGGATGTTCGTTGTCGAGGCCGATGAGCTTGTAGTAGTAGACAATGTGCGGCCGAAGATGTTGCGACTGCCTTCCTCCAACGGCTGGAATATAAGCCTGGCCAGAAGGCCGCCGTAGTTTGCAGCGAGGTGGAAGGAACCTTGATCAGCCAGAGAGGAGAATGCTGAGAGGATAAATGCGTCACCTTCGGTGAGGAGGAGCTTGAATATCGATTGCATATACATCGTGCTGGCCAGGTAAACGATAGGTCTGTTAAAGAGGGTGAGCAGGTATTCTGGCTCATCGATAGGGACGGGAAGTAATCGAAAATGTCGGTGACGAGAAACGGTCTGGGCTGCGGCATAGTACAGAGAAAACAGAACGGAAGCATAGGTCAGCTGGCCTATGGCAAACGGCAGTACTGAGGGTACCTGTCCAGTATACCTCAACACGACAGCAGTGACACAGGCAGATAGACAACGAGTAATCGCAGCCACAGTCTCAGCCTTTGCTCGAGCAGCACTCATTGCATTTTGCTGAATGATTAGAAATGACGGCTCGGCAAATAGTTCGATCGCTGTGGCGATACTGTAGATGATAAAGGCTGCATTGAAGTCTGGACTCAGTAAGATCTTGACGTTCGCCTTGAGGAAATAAGATACTTCTGAGACCAGCCCAAGGAGGAGACCGACACCGATGACGAGGTAGGCGAGGTTTACAATCGACTGTCCCCTGGTTGTCGCAAAGGATTCATCCTCTTCTGCATCGGCATAGTTGCTTGTCTTCGGTCGTCTTTGCAGAGCAACACGCAGGCTTTCTCTTGCCGAGTAAAGGACAGTGACGGAGAGCAGTTCTAGTTGAACTGCAATGCCAAGCAGTGTGGGACTCAAGAACCTAAGAAGAATCTGATTGCCGATGAAGGTAAGCGCTCTCGAAGAGACCTGCGTCAGAATGAGGTACATAGTCATACTCAATGAGGAGGCCGTCATGATTCCAGTCAGTTTATGTGGATCGGATTGATTTTGAGAGAGGTGGTGAAAGAGCAACTAGTGCAGCATAGTTTGCAATAACTTCGGCGCGTGATGTCTACTCGTGCTGAACCAAACCACATACAACCTCTCATAACCTCTCAGTGGGTATCAAAGTGTATGCGCCCGCTGAGGCGCTGTCGAGAAAATATTTGTTGTGATAGTTGAGTCGGGACATAAAGAACGTGGTCGATTAGATGCAGTAAGACTCTCTGCCAAGACCTAGTATGAAACCTTATTTGCCAAGGCTTAAGGCAGATCTTCCTTCTGAATGCCGACATTCTCTACTGAAGCCATTGGATATAATGGTCCTGGATCGAAGAATACGAGATTCCTCGGCTTTCTGCGAAGTTGGTGTTAGCATTTGGCCGGACAATTCCAATGTTGTCCAGCCATTACGCCTTGTTTACTGCTGTTGGTGTTGTTCTCAATTGACCACTAGCCTCTTGATCCGAGAAACTTCCTAGCATGAACACGTTCAAGCCACCGATTGCCATTGGGCCATCGGGCGTACTTTCCCCATTCAGGGACCATTTTACAGATATCGAGATAACGTGGCAGTGTCAGACAAAGATCGCGCTGTGAAATGAATGATTCAATCGAACAACGAGACGACGGATACTCAGGTCCAGCATGCGCCAGGCAGACGTGGTGTGACCATCATGTGTTACCCCGACTTTGCTAACCGATTTCATGGCCTTGATGTATCGCTATATTTGCATCCTGTCTCGGTAGATGCTCACGGTTCCTGAACGAGACCGCAGGGACCGATAATCCTGTTGTCCAAGTGATCTGCGACATGAAGCAAAGAAAGTTACATCAATGAGGAGCTCGCGGCAGGCCTTGTTCTGGGCTTCGGGCGACGGAGGTTGCTCATTTGAAGGTCAGTCACTGGTCTAAATCAGTACACCAGAAAACTTAGCATTGGAACACAGCGAATTCAAAAAGCTTCGAACAGGCCAGAAGCCATCGTGCCGAATTTCGTGATCCGATCAAGATCAAAGGCCTACGGAGGGAATCCGACGAATACAGAGTTGAATATTGCAGTAAACACTCTCGCGGCTGGTCATGGAATCTTTGCAAGCAATGAAGCAGATCTATGAGAATCTTAGTACAGACGAATGCGTGGCAACGAGCTCACGACTTTCAGGATCTGTTGTGGGTACATCTGCCACGTCTGCTAAATGTCATAGGAAAGGCGAAAACCTGGCTCACTTCCAAGTCCATGTCTATGCTCTGCAGTCGGCGCTCAGTGTAGCTGGTCTCCGGTAGGCGCTCTGCTCTTTCACTACTAAGCGGCTCATCGGCAGAGACTTGTGTCAGAGGACGTCAGCGTGACCGGTCAGCTTCGCGAGGATTTGACCTAAATGTGACGTGTGCTTAAGCCCTTGCATGAAAGTGGGTGAACTCCCAATTTCCTCGATGTCAAGAGATGCTGCAGGAGTGTGTTACCAAAAGAACAACGTGCAATGTAATGAATCCGATCGAGGACTGTGTAACACAACGGATCCTCTCGCCAAGGTTGCAAGTCCCAGCAATTTGGAGCGGCTGGCAAGCAAGCAAGGAACACAATGGCTTGATTGTAGTACACCCTTGTTTCGGAAGTAAGCATAACCGAGTACCAAAATACCAACGCACTAACCCTGCCCGACTCTCAATAATAACTCGAGGCTGTTCATTATTAGCTTCTCCCACAGGATGCTTGATACCATGATCACGTGACGCGACAGTTCACCCTTCTCGTCATCTTAGTAGTTAAAGAACGTCAGTCTGCACGGCCGTGTGTGGAAAGCGCTGATTCTGGTTTGGGACGACAACTCCGCGCCACTCAGCGCACATGGCTCAATGCAGGGATTGCCATCCTTGTACCAGGGCATGCTTGTTACAATCTAGAAACTACGAAGCTACCGAGAGAGATGTTACACAACCTAGTCTCAATGTGCGGGGGGGCGGTTCTTCAGCAGGAGAGTCAACCAAGTTCACCAGGTGGGAATTCACTGATTTTTAGAAGAAAGAGCATGTCATAAGGAGTTTTGCACCATGCTCAATACAGACTACAGCATTCTTGGCGAGGTAATCGCATAGGGTGACGAAATAGGCTTAGGCCCTGGAGCCGTGCCGAAGACTGTACCGATCGCCGGGACATTACACAGTAAGCACGGCCACACTCGCGTTATGGAGAACTCAAGTCCCTGGCTGCTGGATCGACCCGTCAATCCGAATTCGCTAGAAGGGATGAACTCTTCAGCATGCAGATTAAGAGCTCTCATCCCCTCTGACAAACTTGATAGGGAGTAATCCCATCATTCTCTCGATGTCAATATGTTCTCTATAGGGAAATTTGATCGAGGCTTGTACACCACACCAACCTGTCTTGGTGTGTTCGTCTTGGGGCACCTGTCATATCTAGGATCCTTGTCTGAGATATCGAAAAAATGCATGTCACTCCAACCCTATCCGACGCTCCACTAAAGTAAAGTTGTCGGAGACATCTAACTTGCCCTACTCCACTGCGAGTTAACTCCTCGCCGTCGAAACTCAAGTATATCGACCGCTTGCGCGTGCAGCCAATGATGCCGCCTTCTCTTCAAGATCGACGCAGCGCTCCTGACCCGAGACCCAACGACGCTTTGTTCTATTCGAGACAAGCTCATCTTGTCTGTGAATCTGCTGCTGAACGTACGCTCCACAGAGTACATATTATTATCCAAGTAAGCATGCACAAAGTCTTCATCCATCGCATTTCATTCTTCCCATCACCAGTTTTCTCTTGTCACTTCTGTCATACTACACTGTGACAACTGATCCCTGAATCTTGCCACCTCAAGGCCATACATCCATACACAGTCTACCACAGTGACGCCTTGTCTTGCAGCGTGAGACAGACTAGCAAAGATCCCGCCACCTGTACACCTTCTCTTGTATTTCCAGTTTGGATACATCAAGGACCTCCTTCTACTTGGATTTGACCTTTGGATCTGCGGCCATGCTCGCAACTATACAACCACCTGTCTTTATGGACGGCTACAGACACCATTCTGACTACAGCCCGTTCAGCAGAAGCCGGACTTGTACGAACCAAGCATCACAGCCGCGAGCAACGGCTGTAGCCGAGCAGCAGCCAGTTCAGCAGGCGCAGCCACAGTTGCCATCGTTCAGAGAAGTAAGCAAGCCGAGCCGCAACGAAAGCTGGCTGACCCCGACGCAGATACTTCCACCAACTCTGCGTTCAGCTGCTGATCCAAACGCCCAAGGCTCGTCAAATCAACCTCCTGAACCAACGCCGGCTTTGCAGCAAGGGCCAATTCTGGTAACGACAACAGGACTGCCATCACCCAACTATTCTCCGCCGAATTCGATGCCCGAGTGTTTTGACGACTTCATTCATCGGCAATTGGACCCCTCGGCTCAGACTCAGAACCAACAGAGAAACCAATCCGTCTGGTCTGGAAGCTCTCAATCCACGGATATGGCAGCAGCTTACAGTACTCAACGACCGACATATCAAGGTCACGGTCTGAGCACGTCACGACAGAGTCCAGGGCTCCCACCGATCCGAGATCTGAACCAGGGGCTCAACAAGTACCCGACAAGCTACGACACGCAGTACATCACGTCGACGGGATCGCACACTCAGATGTATGCCGGGACCGCATACGCAA
Source organism: Chaetothyriales sp. CBS 134916 (assembly GCA_003709845.1). NCBI lineage: Eukaryota > Fungi > Ascomycota > Eurotiomycetes > Chaetothyriales > Domatiomycetaceae > Domatiomyces > Domatiomyces globalis. The sequence goes on from QQXO01000007.1 coordinate 119,915, forward strand.
ACCAGGACCCTTCTCCATATGGCAGACGAGACTCCGTGCCATACTTCGACACTGCGAATCGAGGCTTCTCACAGACATACCCTCCCGGAGGTTCACAGTTGAGCTTGCCACGTGATATGACCAACTTGTCTCGCGGATACGTAGATTACAACAACCCTCAGTATGCTCGTCAGTCCTACGACCACGGCTACGGATATCATTCAATGGCGATGAACGGCGTACAAGCCCCTTTGACCCCAGGTAGCATGATGGATACCAGCGATGGGCGCAACAGGCGTCGCCGGGGAAATCTTCCAAAACACATCACGGATATTCTACGGGGCTGGTTCCAAGAGCATTTGGATCACCCATACCCTTCTGAGGAGGAGAAGCAGATGTTCATTGCGCAAACTGGCCTAACGCTCAATCAAGTAAGTCCGGGGCGGCGATCATTGCTATTTTTACTGACCTGGTGTAGATCAGTAACTGGTTTATCAACGCTCGTCGGCGACAACTACCTGCATTGAAAGCTGCCAAGGAAAAAGAGATCAAGGCAGAAGCTGAAGCCCGGCATCAAATCAAGTAACACTATCATGGTGATCAGGAGGGGACTCGAATCTGTGCCGCCCCTAGCCTGACCCACGCGATACCCTAAGATTTAATTTGATATCACAACAGGAATGGTTTTCCGGAACAGGGCACGAAATGTGTGCCATGGCCAAAAGCAGGTTGGACTACGTGCGGGACGGTATAGATCCAAAGATGGGCGTCAGCAGACAGTACAAGAGCGAATCATTTTTGGAAGGATCCATTGATAGTCTCAGGCTTGATAGCGCTGCTTCTAGGCGAAGCGCGGGAGGACAAACAATTTTGGTGTTGCGTAACTATTGGCTTGTGCCTTGCCACCATTTACTCCCCCGGTACTCGTGTCCAATGCAGGGTAAAAAGTTAGAAGCAATGTGTCACTGCCCCAGAATGTGCCTTTAACGGCCGTCTCTCATGCAGGAGGGTACGTAAAACTGGCAGCGCGACGTAAAGTAGGTTCATGCCAGATGGATCCCAAACTCTCTTTTTCGACGATCTGATGAAGGGGTGGAGGGCTGGCGGGGAAGTGCGAACAAATGGGTCCAGTCGTTAGAGCCCATGGCGCAAGCTCGGTGCTTGCCACTCTGGCAGATCAAGATCCAGTCGCTAAGATGATCAGTCTGTTGGTGGAGCACAGTGAGTAAGCATGCAAGCGAGGGTTTGCCGAAGGTTCGCTTGTGCGGCCCATGCACGTCACAAAGTCACGTCCTTCGTTTCTCCCTGATTCATGCGATGGGAATTGCCCGATGCGGGTGGCACAGGCGAATTAGACCTCCGCACCAGACTTCATTAGGAACGCCCCGGCTTTGAAGAGTGGTCCGGGCCTGTTTCGTAAATGCTAAACTGGTTTCCCCCCGCTCCCTGCTCCCGGGCTGGCTAGCTTCTGATCATCTGCCTCCCCCGCTGGCCTTTCTATTTGCGATCACAGATGTTATCAATAGCTGGCCCGCCAAACCCCTCTTCTGGAACCGCAGTAGGTCGTATCTAGTTTGATACTTGATTGTGATTCCACTGCTCGCTCGCGATACCGGCGCCAACAACATCCTGAGTGCTATTGTTGTTAGTTTCTATTGTGGCACAGCTTTGCCACAGCAGCTGTAGCTTCTATTCAAAGCCACCGTCGGCTCAGCCTTGCTGTCAATATCGACGAACTAAATCGCTAACGGGGTTGTGACAGGTGACAAATCTTGGCCCCCATCGACACCAAATATCTTTATGCCGAAGATTGCTCCTACCATCATCGCCCTGGCAGGTAGACAGAATTCTCCGAGATTGTGTGCTTGCTGAATCCCGACCGGAAAAGTGAAATCACATGAGATTCTACGAATGCCCAGACCGTTTCCCAGCCTTGAGGGTGTGTTACACACCAACGGGTTCCGTGCAGCTCCGCGCGTTATGTCGCCGAGCCCAGCCTTTTCTTTATTCCCCCTTCGTACACTGCTTTATCAGCATGCAACCTCTTTAATGTCAGAGCGCGACAGATACGCGTCACGCGAAATACTCCCCCTGGGCACTCTGGGAATCACTTCTAGCTACGATACCTGTCAGCCTAGTCAACTATACTGTTTGGTGGGCCATCATCAAGGGGTAACCAATTTCTCAGATTGCGCTTTGTGACTGACTTGCTCAAAGCAGTGAAACTGACAGATTACATAACATGATCGACTTCTGCGCTGATGAGCCTGGAAGGCTGTTTTCATTAGAGTTGCTGTAACTCGCTTGTCAGTCATCTTTGGCAGCAGGCAACAGCAACAACAGAATCTCCACGAAATTGCAGTGTAGATGATTGACAACTGAACAAGGAAGATGTGCATCTCGACCAGGTGAAGCCGAGGAGCAGCTTGAGGGAAGAGCAAGGCCCCTCTCACCTCTCCTGAACTCGTCGGCGACTACAGCAAGAAAGGACGAGACTAAGGGACCGACCTACAGCCGCGACTAACTAACCCCACCAGAGAAGTCAGCTGGCTGGTCACTTCATTCAAGCTGGCCTCAAGGAGCCCGCGCTAACCCGGTGTCTCCGGCTTCGACCTGACTGACCGGTCGACCGTCCGCCCACCTGCCTGCCTGTCTGTATCTCTCTGCCTGTCCGCTTGCCTGAGTACCTGTCTCTCCATCTATCGGTTTTGTTAGTCTATCAGTCAGTCAGTCAGTCAGTCAGTCAGGTTCAAAGTCATGGTGCCATCACAAGGTTGCTCCCTCCCTCCCTTACTCCCGTTCCTTCACTTGTCTTTGTTCGCATGGCAATTGTCATGCCAGGGCACCCACCATCATTCTGCCAGGCGTGTAAGTTCAGTTACGCAGTCATTCAGCCACCCAGCAGTCAGCCAGTCAATCCAATCATTCGTCCCTCGTTGGACATAGACATCCTCCTCCACGAGTCTCCATTCCAGACATACCGCTGCGTAGTGTCTGCTAAGTATCTAGTAGTCCGAATAGATCCAAGGAAATCACAGCTGGGAGTTCCCGCATCCTTCCATGTTTCAGACTGCACAAGAGGAGTTGGCAGAAGTTGGACAATTTGGCAAGGGAAGCACAAGAGTTCATGAATTACAAAGGGGTAGACAGGCAATGGCGATAGATGCATAGAAGAGCCAGTGTAGTCCATGCTAGTTACGAGTATACTGTCGTTCCAATAAATCCAAAACAATTGCTGGTCTCCATCATACTGTAGTATTGCCAATATCCTGCGATGATTCCCTGGCATTCCAATTACATCTTGTCCTGACACCACGTTCCAGGCCTTCTTCAGATAGATATGATTTAGAAGCATTTGCACTCATTCCATCATTTTATATCTATCCACGAGAGAGATATCCACATAGATACAAAACCACTCCAACCCTGCCAATTGACAGCTGCCGTTGTCGCTCATGTGTCCAGATGGTGATGATGGTGATGGGAGCTGTCTCTTCTATCGCGCCTTGTCCTTGCAGTACCGGTAGCTGTCAGGCATCCATCAAAAAGGTGGATGCAGCATGCCACTCTGCAACGGCGCCCGGCGCTGTCATCCTGGTCTCTTCAACGGGTGAGCTTCCGTATTCAAGACCCATTCGTCCAAGTTAACTACGCTGGGGTCGTCAAAGATAAGATAGAAGTACTTCAAGGTCTCGGCCAACCAGAAGCTCTCCATGCGATCAGCCTTTGGTGGGTTCGACAATCTCACATCAGTCAGGGCTGCGTAGGCAATGTCTGTCTTTGTTGCTCTGTCAATTGCTTTCCACATCTTCCACGCAATATCCTGGTATTTCCTGTCACCGGTGACGCGATAGAGGATAAAGACTGATTCAATTGTCTCAGGGCGGAGGATGTACCTGTTATCACCGTGGTCGGTGAAGCCAGGGAGAATCAGTTTTTCTTCGACGAGGAACTTGCCACGCTCGACGGGCTCCATCTTGGCCGTGGACGCGGTCTTCTCCTGGCGGTCAGAGACGGCCGTGTACCAGGCCTCATCCGACCAGTCACATTGGCCCTGAGGTGCAGGACTGATGCCCCGATGGCAGGGAATCAGGTGGAAGGTTTCGGGCATCAGGCCCGAGGCGGTGGCACTGTACGCCCATAAACAACCGTCGAGGAGGCGGCGTGCAACATCGAGATCGGCAGGACGAGAGAAGATGCGGCTGCCAATGGCAACCATACCAGGGATGAAGCAGCCCAGATGCTGGCCTTGTGGGTCAAGCCTGGCTTTCTTGTCGTCGCCGGCGAGCGCGGTGTTCCCAGAGAAGAGGATGTCAGCGTTGTCGGGGATCAATGGCCGGAAGAACAGGTAGGTAGACGCGGTCTCAATGGCGTTGATGTACATTTCCTTATACATCGGTTCTGCACCGTTTAGAAGGAGATGCTGTTTAGCAAGGTATTCGTACGTCGAGTCAGCCATGCCGCCCAGGGTGAAGTGGTTGTAATCGAATTTGATGTCCCGCGCATTGACCAGGGTTGGCCAGAGACCGGGAAGGGGGGTGGAAAGCTGGGCCTTGTGCAATTCGGTGGAAATTCGGTGCACGGCGTCGTAGTACTTGTCCTCGCCAGTGAGCTGGGCGAGGCGCGTGAACTCGAGGGTGAGGCTGCCGAACTCGGCGAGCAGGGTACTGTCTGACGGGCCAAGGATAAAACCAAGGGCAGTCTGGCGCCAGACCCAGCGGGTAATTGGCATGTGGTTGGGCGTGTCGAAAGCGATGAAGAGGATGTCGGCTAGTTCGCTGGCCTTGTTGAGCAGCTCTGGGTAGCGGCCGTCCGTCAGGTCGTAGGCGGAAAGTAAACCACCGAGGTAGCGGATGGTGGTCTCGAACACATTGAGCGTCTCTTCGCTGTTGGTGGTGAAGTCGATTTCGAGCACAGTCTTGATGGCTTCTTCGAATTCCTGCTTCATGCCCATGATCCACAACGTGTCCAGGGAATCGACCAGCGTTGCTCCCCAGCCGCCAAACGCGGAGCGATATGACCCTGATATGGGCCCAACCTCATCTCGGCCCCAGGCATACTTCTTGTAGCCGTTGTACGAGTGGACAAAGGCCTCCTTGATCGCCGCTTTCCTCTCATCCTGGGTCTTCTGCTCCTGGGCCGACGCGGCGGGCTTGGCATCAAAGTCGAACTGGATCTTGGGCAGCGGCTTGCCGGTGCTGCCACCCGTCGGCAGAGGGACCGCACTGGTCACTGAGTGCCTCAGCGGCCGCTCGACCAAGTGCACCCTGCCATCGGTCCCACTGGCGAGATAGGCTGGCAAGCCGGCCGACGGCAACGGCAGCCGCAATCGCAGACGCACGAGGTAGAAGAGGAGCGCCGTAAGCAGCAGGCCCGGGAGAAGCCAATATCGCCGGATTCCAAACATTTCCGAGTGCCTGACCGAGTACCTGAGGCCATAGGCCGTTCAACTAACCCCTAGCTAGCGAAGGTGAGAAGCATGTGAGGTGTGGTGCACGATCTCGCGCGACGAACTCCCTGAACCGCGGTGCAGCTGGTAACCCTAACCCCAACCCTAAATTCAAACTGCAGCACGCAGGGGGTGTACCCCGGTTTGCCTTGCTGGCTCCACTGCGGGAGCTAACAAAGCTTGTTTGGTGCCTACTACCCTATAGTACGGTAGGTCAACCATTTGCTCTCTCCAGAGAGGGCCCTAATAACTTAGGTTGTCATAGACTTCTGGGGGCTGGAGCTGACTACTCGACCAGACTGGCTCAGACTACGAGTAGTAAGGACTGTACCGACTGCTGCACTGCTGGCCACCTTTGACGCAATCTCATAGCGCGGACTTGCCGCTCAAGAAAGGTGCGCTAGTGCGCTAGTACCAGAACGGGATTACCAGAGGCTACTACGACTCTACTGTAATAATATGATCGCCTCCACCTTCTTCCCTACACCATGCCGCTGACTGGGTGAGCGCCGTGCCCTTGGACTTGGATCGAGCGAAGAGATGCAGAGACTGACCATGGCGTGTTCAGAGTCTTCCTTGTTCCCCTGACGCCAACGTCGACGAGCCCGGTACAGGCTCTGCTCTCGCACATCTCGCTTAACTTTCCCAGTGTACCACTACCCGCGTATACTGTTGCATACCAGCTATTCGCCTCGACATCGTCTCTGTTGCCTGATGCACAATCTCAGATCCCGCGACAGTTCTGTCAGCTGCTGTCAACATCGCACCACGCGAATACGACATATGTCGGTGTAACTCGGCCCAGCGCAGGGGTTCCCCCGGTCCCTGCAGCAGAGACGACGCTGATTACGATACCTGCATCATCGGCTGGTTCGTTCTTCCAGCTGCTGAACGGCAAGCTGCAGTCGCTCTGGGCACATCGCCAGAGTTTGAACCTGGACAATGGCACGACGCTGTCGCTCCAGCATGGTCGTTTCACCTTTCGCATTGGCGAGCTAAAGCAGGGCGTGCGGATCAGCACCAGTCCACCAAACCTACGTGGCGTTCTTATTGAAATCACGGACGAGGCAGGTACAGGCCAGGATGGGAACCTGGGCAGCGACGAGGACTACGCCATGCTGAGAGCGCTCCTCGACAGACTCGTAGAAGGCAGCGGTGTCGCGCTAGACCAGGCACGGCTTACCGCCTGTTACACTCAGCTAGAGGGAGAAAGCACGGATCGTTTGAGAGCGTCCGGTCCGACATCGTCGGCTCTGGCTGAGCTTTACATGGATGTGCTGCGAGGAGCTAGGAACTAAGAGCTTCATTCACTAGCATCGAGGCGGATATTTGGCAATGGATTATGGGTAACTTTGTTGTGTCCAGGCATTGAGCATGATGAAAGCGGCTTGAGAGAAGGACAGCAGTGCAGTATAACGCCAGTACTTTGATCTGTTGCTCGCGGCGTAGCGGTCGAGCCGTCCAATAATGATACACTACTACTGTGGCGCGAGATAAGCGTCGTTCGACCTGCAGCCGGCACCCTGCTATCCGTGGTTGGCACCTTGTTGACAAATGTCGACAATTGGGCTGAATTCTATCGACGTTTCGCGAATCGAGCCTGCAAGGCCTGTATCTCGGTGCTGACGTGTGTCGCGTGTGGTGTGCCGCAGGACTCCGACCCCAATGGCGGGGACGCGAACGTAAACGAGACCTGACTTTCCATGCCTACGTCGCGCTCTCACTCCCACGAGCTGCAGCCCATCTCCAACATGGACCGCCTCAAGAAGCTGTTCAAGCCCGAGCCCACGTACGAGCCTATCCAAGATGCTAGGGGCGAGGAGGACGATGCGGTTGACGCGGCTGAGACGGACTACGAAACAGAGCAGATCGGCTCAGCCTTCTCATGGATAGACTACAGCATTTTCCTCCTTCTTGGAGTGGCAATGCTATGGGCGTGGTAAGCAGGCACCAACACCATGGATGCATCATGGATGATGATGATGATGATGATGATGATGATGATGATGATAGTGGTGGTGGTGGTGGTGTTGCTAACCTTGTTGGCAGGAACATGTTTCTTGCTGCCGCACCCTACTTCCAACACCGCTTCCGCGGAGGCAGATGGATCCTGAACCATTTCCAGGCCGCCGAGATCTCAGCGGCGACCGTCGGCAACCTGGGCTCGATGATCATTCTGACGAAACGGCAAAAGGGAGCCTCATATCCCAAGAGAATATCGTCCTCATTGATCCTCACTACTGTGGTCTTTGCTGTCTTGGCTCTCTCGACGCAGGTTAGAGCGTCTGCAGCGGCCTACTTCGCATTTCTGCTAATTGCCACACTGAGCAGCAGCATCGCAACAGCCCTCATCCAGAATGGCCTGTTTGCCTTCTCCGTGGGCTTCGGCAGAAGTGAGTATACCCAGGCCATCATGACCGGCCAAGCAGTTGCCGGTGTCCTTCCTCCACTGGCTGAAATCATCTCTGTGACAGTGATGTCAGGGAGGGATGGCGACCAGGCAGATGACAGTGGCGAAGTGTTAACGTCGGCGCTCATCTACTTTCTCACTGCCACGGCCATTTCAGTCATCGCTCTATTGGCGTTTTGGTACTTATTGAGGCGAAGCGCACTTCAAGACGAGCTGCAGCCAGCGTCCAAACCAGCTGCGGACGAATTTTCGGAAGACGATGCTCTCACTGACGAGCAACGCAGGTCGTCAACACGACCAAGCCTGGCAGCCAGCGACAAGCCTTCGGTTCCGCTCACGACACTGTTTAGCAAGCTACATTTCTTGGCCTTGGCCGTCTTCCTCTGCTTCGCCGTCACCATGGTTTTTCCCGTCTTCACAACCTCCATCCAGTCGGTGTCGGGCGTCAACTTTGCCATCTTTGCCCCGCTTGCATTTCTAGTCTGGAACATTGGCGACCTGTTTGGAAGGCTTGCCACATTGTCTCCCGCCATATCGCTCATACACTACCCATTCGCTCTCTTCTGCCTTGCCATCGCCCGGCTGGTCTTCATCCCGCTGTACTTTCTTTGCAACATCAAGGGTCGAGGAGCTGTAGTGCCGAGCGACTTCTTCTACCTGGTTGTCGTCCAGTTCCTCTTCGGCCTGACAAACGGCTATCTTGGCAGTGAGTGCATGATGGGTGCCGGCCAATGGGTCACACCCGACGAGCGTGAGGCTGCAGGCGGTTTTATGAGTCTCCTGCTCGTCGGCGGCCTCACGGCGGGCAGTCTACTAAGCTTCCTGCTCGGCGATGTGTGAGCAGACTGATGCTGTTCGGGACTCCTGTCTGGATGAATCGTGCATGTGAGCCCGTGGCAGAGTGTGTCTTGGCCGAGCCGACTCTTCGGCAAAGTGTTTGAGCCCGCGCGCTGATTTTCACACCTGTTCCAGCGGGATCATCTATATAGCAACATCAACAAACAAGATTAGCAACATCTAAGACTGCATCCATCGGAATCTTGTACATGTGCCTACGCAATTTGGTCTACCTGGACTGCGTCCTGGGTGGATTTTACCCTGGCTCACATGCTCGGAGCATAATATTCTGAAGGCCTGAGCGTTGTCCGGCACCTCCAAGCAAAGACAATACAGTAATAATGATCTGCTGACTAGCAATGCCATGCGTTGGGCATTGCCCGAGTTCCCCGACTCCGTGAGGCAGCCGATTAAGGCTGGGGCCGGACCTATTGTGCACTGAAGCGGTTTAGTATCGCGTGCCTGACAGACATATTAGCGGGGGCCTGAAGTTAGCGTTTACATTCTGACTAAATTTGGCAACCCCCTTATTAGTACCTCTCCTTCTCTCAGAATACGCCTCTGGATCTCTGTCACGGCCTGTGATTCGCCTTTAGATTCAAGTAGACCAAGAGGCTTGCTGACTATTGCTCGCCTGCCCGCTCGCTGATTCTGTCTTTGACAAGAAGCAGACACGCACAGAGCCAACGCGCTACCTACGGACCGGAGCATGAAACAGAATGATGTTTCAGAGAGAGGATCTGAAATGGCGGTCACCCCTGTCCAATAAGCTCTGGGCCTCCTCCCTGTGGCTTGCTGCCAGTTCGCGTCGCGGCACAGCGCTGGAGAACTCTCCATGTCCCCCTTCAGGGCGTCCAAAAGTGTGTGGCTTGGGAATGGCGAGCGGGATCCAGCCTCTGGCTCCGGACTCATCCCTGCCTAACTTGTCTGCAGCAACCACTGCTGACCCTGCACCTTAACTTCCCTGTACCTTGACTCCCTGTGTCTACCTACAATAACGTTGAACTTGTTCCTCTCAATCTTGATTCATCCTGTCAGCAGACGTGGTACGGCCTCCCCAACTATAGTTTACTTTACTCCTTAACTCACCATCTCGTCCTCTGCGCTGCTTCTGCACCGTCTACACACAACACCATCTCCTTGACCGAGAGCTGGGTGCCTTGGCCATCGCTTCCCTAGTGGAAGAGCTCTTCGCCCCCGACGAGAGAATCACATCGGCATCTGCATCTGCATCCACATCTACATCCATATCCACATCTACTTCCATATCCACATCCACATTCATATCCACATCTACATCCACATTCATATCCACATCTACATCTACATCCAGATTTACTCACACGCCCACACACATATACACCTACATCTACATCTAGCACCATGCAATCGCGACTCGTGTCCCTCGTCACCGTTTCCCTTAGCCTCCTGACCCCGACACATGGCATGCCACTACACAGCAAACGGATGACAGAAGGCGCGAAAGCGGGAATGGGCATTGGCATTGCCGTGGTAGTGGTGCTGGTACTCCTCGTCGTTACCTTCCTGATCGTCCACTTCCGACGGTCATCACACATCAGCTCGATCAACCGCGAACGGGCCATTCTGGCGGGCGAAAAGAACGCCGACGGCAGTGACAAAGTCGACAAATTCGCGCCTGTGGAGAAAGGAGGCGCAGGAGCAGCAGCGGGTCCGGGAGGGTTGGGGGCAGCAGCAGTGCCGCGGCGCAATAAATCAGTCAAGGACCGCCTGATGGGTCCGTTGTACAGAGGCAGCACGATCGATTTGATGCCCATGCCCAACCGCGCCAGGCTGGCCAACAGTCAGTCTGGAGCCAACCGCTCATCGACCCTCACCCTCGAGACCGGGCCTGATGGCCAGCCCATCAGCGGCTTCAAACCCTGGACCACGACCGAGAATAGCCCCCGCGCCAGCTTTAGTAGTAAGCGCGCCACCAGGATGATGATGATGATGTAGGTTCGTCAGTTCTGTCATTCAGTCCGGTCAGTCAGTCCGGTCAGTCAAAAAAGAGGAAAAACTTGAACAAGGAGATGACACCAGGGTAACCAACCGTATGGATCAAATGGCGCGGCGCTAGAGGTGTATTTTTTTTTGCACAACGTCTGCCAATGTCTTCCATGTCATGTTCCTAACTCTGTCATTTTTGTCCTTCTCGCGAACCGGGCCTGGATGGTGTGATCAAGTGAATGCTGCTGGTTCAAGATGGGAGTGAGAAGAACCAAGACGTAAAAGTTTAAGTAGAAAGTATCGCTATGCCATGCCATGTTTTTACACTAACCCCCTTGCGCTCGATCACATGGGTTCAGTGTTCAATCAATATCGTCGACAATATTGTGCTCTGGTGCAGACCGAGTCCGGCCCTGCTCTTCCAAAACAGTGTCGACCTTGGCCCCTGGCTCGCCCATATCCCCCTGCTCCTCGTCTTGCTCCTCCTGCTGCTTGTGCTTCCGCAGTCGCTCTTCGTCTTCCAGTTGCTTCAATAATTGCTGGCCCTCCTCATTCGTGGCATCAATCACGCCCTCATGCAAGCTCAGCATGCCGCCTTGGCCTAGCTTCTCGACGACGTCTTCGGCCTCTTCGACGCTCATCTTGCCAAGCACTACATTGACTTGATCCAAACTGCCACTCTCGAGCGCACGCTGCAAGCCTGGTGGGAAGGACTCAAAAATCTTGCGTGCCTGCTTTTCAACTTGCTCGCTGCTGTTGGGTTGCGGCACGTTGATGCGGATTTCGGTGCCGGGGTCAACGGCATGCAGTTGGATCTGCTCCACACCGCCCTGTGCGTCGCGCTCGTCTTCCTCCTTCTTCAGCTCAGCAGCTCGGGTCTTTATGCGCTGGTACGTCTCGGCAACGTCCTTGTCAAAGACCTGCTGGGCGTTGTGGCCCTTGGTAGTGATGCGTTTGAAGAACAGGCCGACGCCATCGGGGCCGAGCTGGCGACAGTACTGTAGCAGGAGTCCGTGGTGAACACAGGTACGTGCGCGCGTCTCCTTGCCGGACATTTGCGCATTGAAAGCCTCGACGAGCAAAGCGTCATGCGTTGCTTCGGACACGATGTCCGGGTGCTGGGAAATGAAAGCCAACAGGCCGCGGTAGTCGTGCAGGCCGATGCGGGAGAATTCTTGGCCTTCTCCAGTCAGCTTTATGGAGGCAGTGTCTTGGTCGTCGCCGTCTTCGATATCGGTTTCGGCACCGGATGACACGGCCAGGTCGGTATTTTGGAGCGAGGAACTCTGGTCGCCGGCGAGGCTTGTGGTGGCGTCGGGATTGAGGAGTTCGGTTGTGGTGGCGGAAGGTTTGGGCTTGGTACTGGATGCGGATGTGGCCGAGGATGTGGCTGGCTTCGCCTTGGAGACGTGAGAGGCATTGAAGCCGTCGTGGATTGACTCGGAGGTGATTTTGGCCTTCTCCTCCTTCTCGAGCTCAGCTAGTTTTTGAAGCAGCTCCTGCTGCAGATTCTGGACTTTGGTTAGGTGTCCTCGAACTCCGTTTACGTAGTCGGCATAGCGGTGCTGCGACTTGGTGTCGTCGACTTCCTTCTTGACTTGGTCGACGAGGCTGCCCATCATCTTGGAGTATCGCGGCTGCGGCTCCTTCTGGTCGGAGTACACGCCCGGCGGCGGCTTAGGCGGCTCGTCCTTGGCTGGGTCGCCCGCGGATTCGATCAGTGCCTGGAAGACCAGCTCGTCAGGGTTCTTGTGGTCTGCTTGTGCCCGGTGCTTCTCGAGCGCGTCGAGCAGGCCATTGATGCGTTCCAGCAGGCCGTCGTTGATTACTCGCTCATACTTGAGCGTCTCGATTTCCCGTCTTCGCTCGAAGCGTTGCTGGTGGATTTGGTTCTGCTTGGCGCGGATGAAGGAGCGCTTGTCGACGTTAGGGTGGACTTCAATGTCGCTGTCGTCGGACAGCTCTAGCGCGTCCCACTTGGAGTAGTCGACGGGCATTATGGAGGGTATTGGCAGTTTCAGGACATGGTACTGTAGTTGGGAGATGGGTGCAGAATTCCTGCTAGCCTTGGCAGGTACCCCGCCATGTGTGGGCGTGACCAGGCAGTTGCACGGCAAGTGCCACCCTGGCGGAGCGCCACATAAGCTTAAATCGCCCGCGATACGGTAATTGGCTCGGCTCGGGCCCCGCTACACCTGCTCCGGCGCCGAGGCCAAGGCCGCAGCCGGCTCGCTATGCTGTTCACTCGCAGCCAACGTGCAGTGGACCAGTCCTTTTTCGCCACCTCATCGCCTCAACCACGTCGGTATCAGGATGAGGAGGCGACGGTAGACCCCCGCCGCCCCATTGCCCCGGGATGAACCCAATACGCAGCACGGTGCATGGCGCAGCTGCCTTCTCCCGCCATGCCTCCGCTCGCCTAGCTCCCCTCGACCAGACCGTCCTCTTCTCCCTGTATAACTCGGCTCCAAGACACTCGAGGATATGCGTCCGCAACACTCAGACCACGCCACGGGCCCGTATTCCCAGAATGCAGCCCTCTACGGCCTCGCCACTGCTTCATGTGAAGGCCATGGGCAGCGACAACAGCCCCTCATCACCACGACCTTGCATCCTCAATCATGCTAGAGCATTCACTACGTCGTACAGCACCCGGAAAGAATTGCCTGCACCCACGACCGTCATCAAAGCAGAGAAGCGCCATCCCTCCTCCCACTCCACCAAAGACGCTGACGATGAGGACGAGGATGCAGAAAAGAATGCATTTGGCCACGAAGATTCAGAAGAGAATGCATTCGGCCGCAGCGAGAAGGCCGACCAAGCGTCACAAATCGACCTGAGGGCGCGGCTGTCCAAGGAAGGCGCCTCAGGCAGCAAAGGCAATGGCATTGGAGAGGTGTGGCGGCTCATCAAGATTGCCAGACCCGAGACTAAGATGCTGCTGGGCGCCTTTGTGCTGCTGCTCATCTCCTCGTCCATCACCATGTCCATCCCCTTCTCCATCGGCAAGATTCTCGACATCGCCACAAAGGCGGCCGGGGAGCCAACCGACGTCGATCAGGACAAGCCGATGGACATGCTCTTCGGCCTCAGCCAAACCACCTTCTACACCGCGCTAGTCTGCATCTTGGCCACGGGGGCTGCTGCCAACTACGGCCGCATCGTCATCCTCAGGATTGTCGGCGAGCGTATTGTTGCAAGACTAAGATCCAGGCTGTTCAGACAGACCTGTACACAGGACGCAGGTAAGCCGCCCTCTTTTGTCGCCTGCCTAGCTTGACCCTTGTCCACCACCACCTTCTAACTCGCAGCCAGAATTCTTTGATGCGAACCGAGTCGGCGATTTGATCTCCCGCCTAGGCTCCGACACCATCATCGTCGGCAAGTCCATCACCCAGAATCTCTCGGACGGTCTGCGTGCTTTCGTCAGCGGCGCTGCCGGCTTCGGCTTGATGGCCTGGGTCTCGTTGCAACTGACCGGCGTGCTGGCCCTGCTCTTCCCGCCAATTGCACTTGGCGCCTTCTTCTACGGTAGGGCCATCCGCAACCTTAGTCGTCGCATCCAGAAAAACTTGGGCACCTTGACCAAGATTGCGGAAGAAAGGCTGGGCAATGTCCGCACCTCCCAGGCCTTTGCTGGCGAAATGACCGAAGTCCACCGATACAACACCCAGGTACGCAAAATCTTTGAGTTGGGCAAGAAGGAGTCCTTGCTCAGTGCCACCTTCTTCTCCTCCACCGGTTTCATGGGCAACATGACCATCCTGACCCTGTTGTACATTGGAGGCGGCATGGTGGCAAGCGGCAAGATAACCATTGGAGAGCTCACCTCTTTCCTCATGTACACCGCATATGCCGGCTCCTCCTTGTTTGGCCTGTCCTCTTTCTACTCCGAACTCATGAAAGGAGTCGGCGCCGCTTCACGGTTATTTGAATTGCAGGACAGGGAGCCTGCCTTCTCACCCACGGTCGGAGACCCCGTTAAGAGTGCTCGTGGGCCCATTCGATTTGAGCATGTCTCATTCTCCTATCCCACCAGGCCAGCAGTCCAGATCTTCCACGACCTTGACTTTGAGATACCTCAAGGATCCAACGTCGCTATCGTGGGCCCGTCCGGCGGCGGAAAGTCGACCATTGCCTCCCTCCTTCTCCGCTTCTATCTTCCCACCGAGGGCCGAATTTTGATCAACGGAAAGGATATCAGCACCATGAATACCAAATCCTTGAGAAGGCGAATCGGCATCGTCTCTCAAGAGCCTGTCCTCTTCTCTGGCACCATTGCCGAGAACATTGCCTACGGGAAGCCTCACGCCGCCCGCGCTGAGATCTTGCGCGCAGCCAGAAAAGCAAACTGCCAGTTCTTGTCAGACTTCCCTCATGGTCTCGACACTCAGGTGGGCGCTCGAGGAACTCAGCTGTCCGGTGGCCAGAAGCAACGCATTGCCATTGCACGCGCTCTGGTCAAGGACCCAGACATCCTCATCCTCGATGAAGCCACCTCGGCCCTGGACGCCGAGTCCGAGACCCTGGTCAACGAAGCCCTCGCCTCGCTCCTCAAGGGCAATCTCACCACCATCTCAATTGCCCATCGCCTGTCGACCATTAAACGCTCTGACACCATCATCTGCCTCGGCAACAACGGCCGCGTCGCCGAGATGGGCAGCTACAAGGAACTCAGCAGCCAACCCGACGGCGCCTTCACCAAGTTGATGGAATGGCAGATGAGCGGCGGCGAGACGACCGGTGAAGCCAAACCAGAGATTCCCCCCATCGGTACTCCTGGCCACGGCCCGCCCACGGAAACCGAGGAACTCCTGTACGACACGGAGCAAGAAGAAGCTCTACTCGAATCAGACGACCAACCCGAAGGCTCCAAAAGCAAGACTGTTGAAGAAGAGAAGGGGGAAGAAACACAATCAACAGTCGATACTGGCGTTAATGAGAAGAAGAAGAAATAAAAGGTGGGGGAAGGGCGTTTGTTTAAAAAGCTGGAAAAAAGAAACTGGGAATGAATTGACTCTCCATTCTCTCTACCTCTCTCTCCCTGATCACGATCATGACTAAAGTGAGCTGTCTTAACTGTACACCTGTATAATCTACAGGGCAGTATTACAGTAAGTAGCTAGATGTAGGTGGCTCCGTTTACATCTGTACAGATGTCTAATCTCCTTCTGTACTACACTCCTAGTATCTAAATATCTGCCAGCTGACTTTAAATAATATCCAAAATCATGCAATATTTTGAACTTTTATCTCAACTTGAGCTTGCTGCTGCTTCCTTCCCCCACCCCCAAAAAATAATTATAATTCTACAGTAGCTAAAAGGCTAGGAAAATAATCAATCATACTACTGTAAGTAGTAAAACATGATCTAACGATAGGAGGGGGGAGACAGGCACCAATGGCATTTACAGTACTTTTATGCCTTGGCCTTTGGAAGTGTTTTCTGGCCTCGCTTGCACATTGGCCTTTCTGTCTCTCTCACTACTACTCTACCTCCGGTCCTGTTCTGTAATCACTCGTTCTCAGAGTCATGCCTTGAGGATGCATTTGCCCACCTTACAGGCCTTTATCCGTACATCCCTTTCATGTCTTGGGCCCTTTTTAGCCGATAAGACGATGAAATGCCACCAACTCACAGCCGCCGGAAGATAAAGACGTAGGCGGTCTGTTTCATCTCCTCGGCGTCAACCGCCTTGACCACTTTCTCATCGTTGAACAGCACCCACTGCTTCTCCTTGCCCGAGCCTGGGATGACTTTTCGAACAAACACCACGTAATGCCCCGCGTGCACGCTCGTGCCCTTATGGCAAATGATGCTTTGCAGTTCAAAGCTTGATTCGTCCGTGCTGCCGCGTACTTCGGGTTTTGGTACTGCACAAGTGCTAGCTACGCTGCCGGTCTCTTCAGCATCGCCTGGGTCGTCGAGGTGAGAAAAGACCCAATCGACAGCACGCTCCACGTCACCGTTGCACATCCGCAGCCCTTTGCGTGCTTGTGGTGCCGAGATGCCCATTTGTGCCAGGGTCTCGATCTGCTCAGAGTACGCATCACCGGCCGTCTTCGGCGCTTCTGCGACGTCTTCGTCACCACCACCATCATCATCCATATGGGTGAAAAGCCACTGCATCGCCGCTTCCACGTCTGAGTTTCCTGTTAGGCGAAGAGCTTTCTCGCACCGCTCGGCTGGGAAGCCCATCTCTTGTAGCTGGGCATGGGCGGCCGGGTTGGGAACGAATACGTCTCCGTCGTCAGGTAGCTCTTCTTCGCCGGGCTGTAAGCCAGTGGATTGGTAGGATTGCATATCAAAAGCGTCGTCTGGTACTTCAACTGGTATGTCGAGCTTAGTGGGCACCCAGTTGACTATTGAGAAGCGAAGAGGGTTGATGAGGAGCGTTTGTGGGAATGTCTTGAACTTGATCGACTTTGTAAAGTCTTTCGATCCACAGGCTGTACACGAGTACGTGACCTCGGTGGGTGCAGTGTAAATATCCAGACATTCTTTGAGCGTGACGGCTTCATATGTTGGCGAGTTCGGAGCGTCGCCGTTTGTGTTACCATTGGCCGTTTGCTTCTCACGAGCCGGTACTGGGACCGAGATACCATCATGTTCCAAATTGCTGTACCGCACTCTTTTGCAGGTGAGACACTGCAGTCGTTGTTCCATCACGAACTTGAACGACGAGGTTGGGTCAGTGGAATTGGACGAGTTGGAGATCCTGATCCGCTTAATCATGTGCTGGAGGAATTCAAATGCATCATTCTGACGCATGGTGGAAAACTCTTCGTGGCCCTTACCGATGACACTCTTGAACATGGCAGGACCGAGGCCTCGTTGATGAGACGCTTCTGGGGAATCGAATTCGGTTAGTGCAGTCCTGTCTGGGTGAGAATAGCGGCCGGAGAGAAGACCATCTGCAAGTTTGCGCATCTGAGTCTCAAGGTCTTCAGCCGGAAAAGGGGCCGGTGGAGCTTGGTCATTGGGGCACAAGTATCTCTGTTGGAACTCAGGAAGGGAGAACAAGCACTGAACAGAGCTTGCTAGATAACAGCTGTTGCCCAGATTCCTGAGACCAGTGAAGCCGCTGCCGTATAGTGGCTGTAGCTCCTTCCCGTCCTCTGAAACCATCGCGAAGTCCCAGCGTAGATTCTGCTCTATCTGCAGTTCGGTCAAGGACTTCTCCGTTTTCACTCGATCGGCAATGTCGATGCCCCAATTTGCCAAGTGCTTGACAAGCTCGGTGTCGGTGCGCTCTTCGTCACAAGAGTAACAATACACATCGGCTGAGCCCTCTGGAGTGATGGAACCCAGTTTGACGGTAACTGGGTGCTGTGTATCGGTGGCATGGGCCAGACCGTGTGAGTTGCCACCAACACCTCCAAGCTGAGCTCGTCCACAGCCTAGGTTGCCACACTCCAAGCACAGCCATAGATTCTCTTTCAGATCACATCTCGAACATTGGCCAAGATCTTGAGACGCAATCTGTCGGCTCGGTTGCTGCTTGAGACACAGAGTGTGCTCGCATGGCGTCAGCTCCTGTTCCCATGCTTTAACCTCCTCCTGTCGTGCGAATGTGGCCGCATTCAGAACGCCATCAACCGCTCTCTTCAGTGCCTCTTGGATCGTGTCCACGTTGTCCAACCCGCAGGCATAACACTTGACCTGCGTCACCGTGTCATACTTGTCTTCCTCAGTCTCGGCCGCTATTGACAGCTTTGTCATCTTTGGAGGCGGTTCATCTCGCTTGACTGGTTTTCTGGTCCGCTTGATGTTGACGACGAGAGGGTGTTGAGTGGAGATGTTGTGGAGCTTGGAGTGATTTCTTTCACCGGCACATCCGCCGTTGAAGCAGTGCAGGCAGACATCGAGGCCAGAGGGATCGTCGATCGAGTCGAAACACAGTGTGCAGTCTTCTCGATACACCGACTGTGACGGACGGGGCGGCCGAAGGCTGGGGTCTGACGCATGAGGGCAGCTCATTGGGGCGAAGGACCGGGGAAGAGACAAGGAAGAAGAGGTGAGGCAATGTCGTGGTCGCTGTGGCTGTTGGAGGAGCAGATGGATGAGATGAGTGAGTTGGAGATGTGGACCAAAGATGAACGCGGGACAGGCACACTTTGCTTACTACTATTATCGATAAGCAAGGATCTGATACAGGTCCCAAACCGAGCCCTGCCAAGGGTGCCCTGTGTAAAGGATACTATGTATGGCGTCTGACGGTAGGATAGAGCATAGAAGGTCTCTAAGGATTATCTGTACCAGAAATAGTAGCTAGGATCAGAAGGAAATGATAAGACGATAAAGCTGTCAAGACTTTCCCGATAGAAGGCATATCTAGACTCGCCCCAGTGGGTTAATGGTTTCCTGTAGACTCTCCTTGAAACTGTCGATATTTTACTGTCATGCATATACTGTGAAAGAGGATCTCGATCTCTCGGTGTCAGGGGGGGTTGAGGGAGGTGCCTGGATGTCTGCGTAATGGCTGTCACGGGTCAGTCGCGGTAGGCAGTCCAGCACGGCTACTTTCATCACTCATTTGGATCTCAGTAATCAGATGGGTCATTACCAGATCCGCCCCCTTTCTCCTCATCCCTTCGTACAAGTAGTGATATTTCATGTCCGTCCGCCTATTCAACACACGCTTGCCAGGAACTCTTTTCGTGCTAACAAACTCTACAGTCTTGGCGGCACCTCATCACGTGAGCAATACAGGGTTATCTATCGAGGCTCCGGAGTTTGAGACACTTAATTCCTTGCCGAGCTATTAGGTGAACCTAGTACTCCTCGTCTGAGGAATGACTTGTGCTTTAAGTACATGTCTGATAATTGCTATGTAGTGGGAGTATCTCTGGTGTTATAACATGGCGCTGCTCAATAGCGAAGAGTAGGCTCTATCCTTTCCAATCACATCTTTCGTTTTGTTGCGACTGGGCCACTAATATCCTCAGTTTCGCCATCTGGTACTTACGCACTTCCTACTTGCAAAATGTAAAGGACGGTGCTGCTGAGCGTCTCATTAGTGTCAATAACCCAATCTTGAACACTCCTGGATTCCGAGCTACAGGTTGGACTGCAGATCCCGTACAGAGGACGTATTCTCCTCCGATACCGACAACTAGAGCCTCAGAGTATTTTCAAAACGAAATCAAATTACACCAAGACACGGCGATTGGGGATGATGAGGACGAAGGTGGTATGATCACTGGTCGGACAAGCAACGACACCATAGGACCCGGTCCCCACTTCCGCCGGAAACGACGAAAAGAACCGATCGACGATGACGACAGTAGCGACCTCAGCGACGAAAGTGATGAAGTCGATGGTGGTCAACGAGCGGCTCAGCAGATAAGATTTGCCAAGATGCCTGCTCGAAGTCGAGCTGACTCATCTCCAATCCGGACAAATACCGCAAATCCAGATGTGAGGATCACTTCGCCTTCAATCCCCTTCCAAGGAAGGAGGAGAACTGGATCGCTGGGCGCGGTTGAGGCTGTCAAGGCTAGAGCCAGAGCTGGTACCGCCACAAGCAGTGATATATCCTCAGAAAATGAACTCGACCCTGCTTACTTCCGGAGAAGACAAGTCAACCGCAGCCAGTTACCCATGTCAGCACCATCTGAAGACCTTCCAGAGTCTGTAGGGTCCGCTCTATCATCAGAGCTTGCCGAGACTGTCGATTCAAATTCCGTCCTGAATGCTGCTCACGTCGCCGATTCACCATCATCCTCGCCCATTCTAGCCGGAGTGGGACTGTCCTCAGTCAGCTCCAAGAATGACCAGGCCGAGTCTCCAAGAAGAACTAGGACCCTACCAATCCTGCAGGAACTACCTCCTCCCCGACCCATCAGCTTTATTCTACCAGTCAGCCTTTTATCACAAGCCCTGAACTCGAAGAAACAGAAACCACAGAATCCTATTGAACGGTTCGCAACACTATCTGCAAAAGGCACACCAAATCCACTCTGGATCAAGATCTTCGTACCTTTCTCTTCGGACCCTGAAGAGCCTTTCGAGATGCCATTGGCCAAGACGTCAAAAGAAGGTGCACCTGTCATTGTAGCCGAAGCCATCGGCCTCGCACTTTGGAGATATATGGAGGAGAAGCTGGAGCCTCCACTCACACCCGAACAGCAGAATGTCAACAAGTGGATGTTTCGCATGGTTGAAGACGGGGAAGTGGATTATGACTTCCCAGCGCTAGGACGCAGCAAGCCAATTACGGACTTTACTTCTAACAACAATAGAGGCGCGCGTGCAAGGTCGAGGGAGCGACCCTTTGACGAATTTGCTCTCGTTGAGGCTAATGCACAACAATTCCAAGGCAACAATAGAGAAACACCGCAGTTCGTGCCTGCTGCGGAACCAGAATCAGGGCCTCCGACCGTTCAAGCCGATAACGGGCCCAGTCCTCAGCCACTGACAATCAAGGGCCAGGCATCTCGATCTAATGTCCTGCTTGCTGGGCAGCCATTCGCATCTGCATTGGCCAACACTTCAACAATGCCTGCAGATCGGCCTGCCGCACCTGGACCTCAAGCAACTCCCCGTGTAGACAGGACAAAGACGATCAGGGTTCGATATTTTGACATTGACACAGTGGCACGCAGCACAACATTGGAGCTTTCGACAGACAGCTACATTGCCGAAATCCTGGATCAAGTATGCAAGAAATGGAACTTGGACAAAGCCTTCTTCATGGTCAAGGTCGCCGGAACCAACACAGTGGCACCTCTCGACCGCACAGTTGAAGCGCTCGGCACCAGATCAGACCTCGAGCTCGTCCGCAGAAGGTTCGGCACTGGTCCTGCAGCGTTGACGGGATCGCCAGGAAGTGCATCGCCTAACGCGCCGCTGCTCCTTGATATACAGGGACCCCAGAAGGGCAAAAAGGGCCGACCATCGGCATTGCAGGCCATGGCGCAAAAGGAGGACATTATTTCCAGTGCTAGCAACTTCAAGAAGTACTACGTGACAAGAAAGCAGCTGACCTCGTTCACGCAAGGCAGCCAGAGAGTGCTCATATTTGATGGCGACTTCCTGCATGTCATGCCCACGGACACGGCTAAGACGAGTTATGCAAAGTCGAGATCCATTGCGTTCAGCGAGATCCTTAAGTGCAAGGTCAGCACCAAGCACTCCAAGCTAGTCCGGGTAACAGTGCGTCGCAATACCGAGGCTAAGCGATATGACTTCGAAGCGAGAACGGCCTTTGAGGCCCAAGAAATTGTCGATGAGATCAGTCGGGAGATGAGGGTAGCGAAAGGTACTGGAGAATCCCGAGTGTGAGAAGTCTGCAGTGCAACTTGCGGAACAGAGGACGGAGGCAAGTTGTTGGAGGAAATTTGAGCGACTAGCTTCGCGTGTGCCTTGAGCACCGCCGATCACTTGCAGCAAGGACAATATCGTACCAAGTTCTGTTAATACCCTAACTTAGGCCGTTGTAGCGGCCGCAGAGTTTGCCACGAGGCAAAGCCAGCCTCAATGCGTGCCGCGATTGGAGCGAGCACGGGAACACCGCGGCATAAGTTGCTTACGTTGACCTCAGGAGCTTCCCCGCGCTGTTGGCGACATGGGACTGGTCTATGGAAGAGTCGGTTGCTGACGCCGAAATATAGCTCAGCCAAGGAGAGCGGGTAGGTCGGGCCTCAGCCAGGCTTCACCTAAGTTTGAGGGGAATGCACAAGCTTTACAGCCCTCTCTCTCTGTGACCTTGGTCGTCGACGAGCAAGCTCTACAGCAGCTGTGCAGGGCGCTCTCATTCACAGGCCAGTAAAAGCAATCAATCAGCTCCGAGCCGGCCGGCACCGTGAGACGCATCCAGCAGGACCCGAGCTTGAAGTCGATTTGTCTCGAAGGCCGCTTATCATTTCCCCTCCATTTGGCGCTCGTCCCCCGCTGGCGCCAGGCCGAACGCAACGCAAGACAGCTTGGGCCACCCAGTACGCTGCCGACCCATTGCGCCTCTGCTTTGCTTCCTGTTGTGATTGGCATCCGCTGTTCTTTGTACCTGTTGTACCTTTATACCTGTCTAATTCGCCGTGAGCTCGCTTGTTCGAAGAGCAAGAGCTGGCCAGCGTCGCAATAATTGGCCAGGTGCGCTAGACGGTTCACATCCCGCATTCCAGGAAAGTGCGCCTTGCGGCCCCGCAGCCCCCATGCCTACCTTCGGCGGCCTTCTGAAGAAGAAGAAGACCAAGGAGTCGGCGAGTGAAGACAAGCCGAATATCGGCGGCTCCTCAGCAGGTCAGGCCAAGTCACCACAGAGTCAGACCCTGTCGGCGGCGTCGTCCAAGACCGCTCCCGCCGACTCTACTACAGCATCCCAAGCGGCGGCGTCTCCCTCGGGTCTTGCCAATGACAAGAACGCAAGCAACGGAGCTCCTGACAAGGTCGACATGAACGCCACCGGCGACAGGGCGGGCACTCGCCAGACCAAGGGCAAGTACACGCTTACCGACTTTCAGCTACAGCGAACGCTCGGCACGGGCTCCTTTGGCCGGGTGCACCTGGTACAGTCGAAGCACAACTCACGCTTCTACGCCATCAAGGTGCTGAAGAAGGCCCAGGTGGTCAAGATGAAGCAGATTGAGCACACCAACGACGAAAGGCGGATGTTGCAAAGGGTTAAGCATCCCTTCCTGATTACGCTCTGGGGCACGTTTCAAGACTCGAAGAACCTGTACATGGTCATGGATTTCATCGAGGGCGGTGAGCTATTCAGCCTGCTACGCAAGTCTCAGGTATTGCCGCTTCTGCTAGTTGACGCCTGCCTCTGCTGACTGTCATAGCGCTTCCCAAATCCCGTAGCCAAGTTCTACGCAGCAGAGGTCACCTTGGCCCTCGAATACCTACATGCGCAGAACATCATCTACCGTGATTTGAAGCCCGAGAATTTGCTCCTCGACAGACATGGCCATGTTAAAATCACTGACTTTGGCTTTGCCAAAGACGTACCGGATATCACCTGGACGCTCTGCGGCACTCCCGACTACCTGGCGCCTGAGGTTGTGGCTTCGAAAGGCTACAACAAGTCTGTTGATTGGTACGCAAGGCCCTTGATGGTTTGGCATGGCTGATGCTGATTTTTTTTTTCAGGTGGTCTCTCGGTGTACTCATCTTCGAAATGTTGTGCGGCTTCACACCTTTCTGGGATGGCGGCTCGCCAGTGAAGATCTATGAGAACATTCTCAAAGGCAGAGTCAAATATCCTCCCTACATCCACCATGACGCACAAGACCTACTGGTGCAGCTTATAACCGCGGATCTGACGAAGCGACTGGGCAATCTTCACGGTGGGCCGGCCGAGATCAAGAACCATGCTTGGTTCAGCGAAGTCAACTGGGAGAGATTGGTGAAGAAGGATATTGACGCACCTTATGTTCCCCCAGTCAAAGGCGGTGCCGGCGATTCTTCACAGTTCGATAAGTATCCGGAAGAGACCGAGGAGTATGGCAAGAAGGGAGACGATCCGTAAGTGACGGTCACTCGTGGCAGAATTTGGTTTGCGGAATGAGACGTGCTGACATTGGCATAGGTATGGCCATTACTTCCTCGATTTCTAGGCACCGATGGAGTGGACGAGTGTGGGACGGGGACACGTCAATTGCTGTGATGGGGGGGTATATTTCCTGTGCAGCAGGCAATCTAAGAGGGGGAGGTTCGCAGAGCGATGTCGGAAGGTGGCATGGCTAAGGCTTACCGCGATCGCAATGTCGCTATTCACCGACACACAAGCAGGAGTGAGGTAGAGACTAACGGTGATGACGATGTTGATGATGACACTGGGGAAGAAGTGTGTGGCGTGATTCAAGGCATTTGGCGGGTCAAACAGACTGGATGGTGGGGCACATCATTTTGGGGACAGGAAGCTGATCTGGGACCTGCGCTGAGCTGCTCGGAGCCAGAGCCAGGCTGACCAATTTCACCCTTGTTTGTGGCCCTTGGCTGTGGCTTTTCCAGAAAAGGGAAGAGAGTATATCATCATGATTATCCAGGCAGGCATAGGGGAGAGAAGAGAACTTGCTCTGTTTGATGGGGAAGTTTTCTAATCAACTCACTGACCAGCCTACCGACTACATCCTGCTTGTGATCATGTTAACGCAGTACTGAAATCAATGAGAAACATGACTTTTTGATTTTCTCATTATCATTGTCATCCTGTTCTTTGATATTTTGGTATTTGTGTAGGGAAGAAGAGGTCTGTCTGCCTTTTTACTTGCGATTCATTTATTGACGGACTGACGGACTGACGGACTGACGGACTGACTGACTGACTGACTGACTGACCAGAAGACTCATCCTAATTGTGCCTCTGCCTGTACACCGCTGCCCGCCTGCCACTCACTACTAACGTTATGATCTATAGATCTTTGGTTGGTCGGTGGGCTGGCTGGCCGACTGGCCGGTTTGGACTGGCCATTCCCTTCCATCCCCGTATTTCCCCCAATTCACTGATGCACAGAGACGGAGATGAGATAAAGTAAATGGGCTA
The DNA here is from genome assembly GCA_003709845.1 of Chaetothyriales sp. CBS 134916. Lineage (NCBI taxonomy): Eukaryota > Fungi > Ascomycota > Eurotiomycetes > Chaetothyriales > Domatiomycetaceae > Domatiomyces > Domatiomyces globalis. Next base: position 145,050 of record QQXO01000007.1, read on the forward strand.
GCTGTCATATTTTCCATTTCTGTTTGGTCAGGGATGTGTTTCAGTGCGCGATGAGGAGGGAGATAGATACCCGGGAGAGAGGGGGGGGGGGTTGATCTGTCGCAGAGAGAAAGAAAGGGGGAGGATGGGTATGGGAGAGAGAGAGGGCAGCTGGACATCAGAATGACAGAGGTAGTTGACTGATGTGTAGGATAACTGTCTTTTTTGGGCTCTACTCTTTTGCTTTTCTGTGAGCTGTTGCTGGCCTTACAAGCCTTTGAAGCGGTTGTTGCTGTTAGACTTGTAAGTTTTGTACCCGTGATAGCCGCCAGCACAAACAGCAGCAAAGAGAATGAGTTTGAACAAGAAGCTGGGCCAGCTTCCTCCGCGGCTTTTGTTCTTGCCTGGTCGATGTTTTTTGATTCCTGGCTGTCGCTTGCCACTGGAGCCGCCTGGGCCAACAGGCTTGTACAAATTGCGCGTGTCGACGCTGATGATGTCAAAATTGTCGCTCAGCTCGCCGGTGTGAGCGCTGAGGCCAAGGTAGGAAGTGCTGGGAAGTTTGAGCCCGTTGGGCAGGTTCGCCGGTGGGTTGGAGGCATCGATCTTGAAGCATTCCGTCCAGGTGTCGGCAGCTTTGTACTGCAGCTCCAAGGTCAGGGAGGTGTCTTGGATATAGGTCAGGCGAGCACGGGGTTTGATGGTGGCGCCACGGAGGCCTCGTGCCTAGATAGAAAGATTGATTAGCAAAGGCCGCTTTGGATTGGCCAATTTGGCTTACAGAGCAACCACCGATCTCGTTTGCCTTGCCGTCGTTGGCGCTGTCATAGGGCGTATTGCCATCGCCTATCATGGCCATCACATAGGGGAACACGACGCCGGGCCGGTTGTTCTTGTACGTGTCAAAGAAGACGGCCAGGCCTTCAAATCGATCGGTGTGGCCAAACACATTACCTGGCTTTGCTCGCTCCTTGGTGATCCACAAGGCAAAGCCATCGCCATGGAGATGTCCCTTGCCGTGGATCTCGAATTCAATTTCAATTTCCCAGTTTGTGGCCGTCAAGGGGATGCGGGAGAAGATCCAGCCGGATTGAGAGGGTGTGTCGGAGGCTAAGCGGATATATCTGTCGGTGCGGATGACGAGGTCGCCGCCAAAGTCGAACCAGCGCGAAGTCAGGTCGGAGTCGAGGTAGGGGGATGAGAGGGAGTGGGTTCGCAGCTAGAGAGTGCGCTTAGTGGGTGTCTGGTAAGGGGGCGGGGGTTGTGGTGCGTATGTGTTGTTCGTGGCGTACAGGTATGCTCTTGAATTCGTCCGAATCAGACGAGTCGGATGCTGCTTGTGCAAGGCCTGCGAGCAACAGAACTCCGCTGAGGAGCCATGACCAGGGACGTAGCATCGTGGTGGTGGTGGTCGTGGTGGCGGCGGCGGCGGAGGTGGGCGCTGTCAAGGAGAGGGACGACAAAAGGAGGGACTTGTGGCAGGAACGCTCAAAGAATCATCACATACACGGACAAACAGTACCATGGGCATACCGTACTCGAGGCCAGCTCATAGAGAGTGTACCAAGTGGCGCGCTCTGGGCGTTGTGGACACCCTTGCAAAAGCTGACAGCCCCGGCCTATTTTTCTTTTTTCCTTTTCCGCGCCATCATCAACTGATCAACCAACCAAGAGTCACCAAGCTACCTCGCTCTTCCCTTCAAGTCGACTGCTTGACTGCACGTTGGCCTCATCAGTTACAAGGATCAGTCTCATTGACCAGGAAAATACAACTCGCGTCGGCCTGCATATGGCATAGTATTTAAGCCGCACTTTCCATCACTCTACCACGGTCGACGCGTCAACCCAACATGGCCTTCGGCCGTTTCTTCGGTGGCTCCTCCTCCAGCGGCAGCGACAAGTCTGGCTCGACCAGCACGTTCGAGTCCCAGGCTCCCTCGCCCTCGGACGCCACTCTAGCCACGGCCCCCCCGTCTTTAGCGGACAGCTCTGCCACGCTCTCACCCTCGCCTCCCAACGCCACCTCAGCGCAGATCCGTCAGCGTCTACAGAATGCGGTGCTCTACCAAACCAACATGATGAATGCAAAATTCCTGATTTCCAAGGTCAACGAGAATTGTTTCGACAAGTGCGTGCAGTCGCCGGGCTCGAATCTGAGCAGTAAGGAACAGGCCTGTCTATCGAGCTGTTTGGAAAAGTATATCGAAGCTTGGAATACTGTGAGCAAGACATACATGAGAAGAATTCAGAGGGAAGGCGTGCCAGGACAAGCAGCTGGTGGAAGCGACTTTTTGTGATGCAGCGGCGATATGAAGAATTGGCCAAACTCAGCCAGGCTCTGTTCAGCATGTCGGCATGTCTGGCCGACCGAGTTGTTCACCCGGACGGGGCCAGCAATATTGCGCGGGCTGAAGCATGGATTACGGTAAGAAAGTTCAAGTCGCAGCCTTCGAACTGCAGGCCTCGGTGTGGGCCTGAGGGGCCTTAGGAAACAGAAAGTGGTGCGGATTGTAGTGTACAACAAGACTACCTTTGGCACAATGTATAATCAAACAGGCTCCAAACAGGCTTTGCTCAACCGCTACAGAGCATGCATGAGCCAAGACGACCTAGGTATATCTTTACCTCAGATATTTTGATCCTCGGCCGTCATGCCACTAGTATAGAATCAGGTGTCCCGGGTAACGTTCGCGGCTTCTATGCGCTGCGTGCATTGGGTCGGCCACAGAAGAGGCCGTGTCGGCGTAAGTGTTTGGCCACCTGTATATTTACAGCACTCTGGAGGTGTGTTTGAACACGTCACGTGATGCCGCACTTGGTCATCCGAATCATATCCGGCGCCAAGGACTGCCTTGCGGCTCCTTCCGCGTGCTTTTTCTTCAACTGTCCCACTGTGACATGGTTCTCTCCAGCAGAGGAAGGTTTTCCGAGACTACATGTGGCCAGCCGCAACTCATGTAGACAATGGCGGACAGCAACGCCAAACCCAAGAGACGGGTCAGAACTGGCTGCTCAACATGCCGTGAAAAGAAGATTAAGTGTGATGAGGTGCACAAGCTGACTTTACTGATCAAATAGCAGCAACACTGACTGTGTGGCAGAGAAAACCGACATGCAAGAACTGTGACAAGCCGGGACGAGTTTGTCACTACGGTAAGGTATCGAACCGAGTCATCCAAACAGTGTGCTGACATTGCCACAGAACTCTCGAAGCGCGACCACCACAACCCGACGGTGGAAACCACCGACCTTCCCAAGTACTTCAACGCCGATGATCGGCCAGACTACTCGGCAGAGCAGCTGGCGTCCTTCAGACCAGTGCCAGATCGTAAGTTGGTGTGGTCTCGCTGGCGGCCAGAAGACTGAATGACAAAGTGATAACATGGACAATTCCTCGAACATTAAACAACTTTGACGACGACATCTTCTACGAGGCCAACGCCACGCCAACGGAAGCCAGCGCGACTATGGCGAGGGCACAGCAGACGGCGACCGATGGGCTGCAAGCATTGTCGGCTGCTGCGGCCAACTATACTACACAGGCCATGGCCACGTATTCGGGCACTGCCAGTGCCAATGTCATTGACCCGAGCCTTGACTCTCGCAGACTGTCGCTGTCGCCAGTCGAAGGCGTCCAGCGCCAAGACAGTGGGGGAGTCAGGGTTAGGGCTGAAAGCGACGCGGCGGATGCACAGCTCGCCCAAGCACTGCTTGAGGCGCAGCAGGAGGAGACTGTTGTGATTCGGAGGACTATTAACCAGCCCTGAGAGATACGGCCCGCCTACTTTTGAGGACATGCAGAGTCGCATAGTTAGCGCCTGGACAGCTGTCGTAGTAACAAGCCTTCACTATTAGGGGGGTGGCTACATCACTGTACTGGGTCTTGGCACGACATCATTGGCGTTACTGTTGCGAGGCGGATCGAGGCCAGCCGTCGAGAGGCGTAGAGAGGCGTACCCTGCAAGGCAGATGTCATTCTGGTGGAGGTGGTTAGTCGACTCAAAGTACCACTGTAATAGTCCTCCCTTTCTACTGGACCCTATGTATGGTACAGGCTGCAGGAGCTGGAGCTGGAGTGCATTGTATCAATCTACCTTTGCCTTGATTATTATTAGTGGCGTCTGCACATCTGACATATGACGACCGGCCTCGGATCAAACCCAATCAATAATAATAATGACGCACTTGGCTCGCAGGCAAAGGATCAACGGCGAACGGGCTCGGAGATTCGCACCGCCGTCACCGCCGTCGTACTGGGTGCACAGAGGCTAGTGTTGCTGCTTACGATCGCCAGCGTACTCTTGGGTGCATTCCGGTATTATTGATCGCGGAGGGCTGCCGACCAACAGTGCCGATGACGAGTCCCAAGCAGGATTGTGGAACGCTGCCGAGCATTCATTCCCCCAAGGGGCGGCACCCAGACCGCGAGACTGGCGCATTTTCGCTAAGCTTAATAAGTGATGATGAACATTGTACATTATTATTATTGCGTAGCATTGTTGGCCGAGTTGGCTTTTGGCTTTGGCTTTGGCATTGGTACACGCGGCTCAGTACAGCACTTATCTGTCTTGTTCTTTCTCCTACTCCGCCTCATCCCATTCCTGCCTCTGTGCTTTCTTTCTCACTTCCTTACTCACCTCACACTCTGTACCAGGCACTCAATAGGACCAACGCTCGCTTAACTTCTCTTGCCCACGTTCGTTTGCAGCGCCTGGCAGCCATATCCACCACTCTGGTCTTCCGCCGGCTCCGGAATCAACATAATTTAATCTTTGTTGTTCAGCCGCACAAAATAAATCTCCATGACCGGATAGGACGACCCTGCACCAGTCGAGCCTTCTGCACCACGCCAGCCCCCGTGGCTGCCTTGCGGACGCCGTCTTGGTTGCCTTTTCGACTCTTCGGCCACGACCAACCAGGCAACCATGGGCCGCCTCCGCGTCTTGTCCGAGAGTTTCAAGGGCATGGCCTTCAACAACCGTTCCATCAACTCCGACTTCACGACTGCGGCTGCCAGTCCTGTGTCGGGCACTCTTCCCTCAGACAGTGCAGCCGCCACCAGACACCAGCCCGACATTAGTCGAGAAAGACTCGCGACTGCCAGCTCCACCCTGCACACGACTCCGTCTTCCCAACAACACCAGCGGCCCGGGTCGAGGCCGGCCTCGGCTATCTACATGCCGCCCAGTATGGCAGCCGGCACAGAGACGCACATTGAAGAACTGGTACCTGTGTTTAGGTAACTTCCCAAGACGCGTCATCCACTTCCGGGCCTGCCCATGCTGACTCTGCCTGCAGCTTTCTCTCCAGCCATGCAAACAAACTGTATCAAGAAGGTACTATTAGCACAAACCCCTGTTCTGCTCTTGCAGCGGCTAACATGCCATCAAGGATACTTCTTGAAACTCAACGATCTCGACACAAGTATGCACTGCCCCCAATCGCTGACCACAACCTTTGCTGACTATGGCCGGCAGACGGCAAGCCCAACGCAGACCGGAATTGGACTGAATGCTTTGCTCAGCTCGTGGGCACTGTGCTGTCTCTGTGGGATGCTGCTGCCCTGGACGCCGCCGGCCAGGATGGAGAAGTCGCTCCCACCTTCATCAACCTGGCCGATGCCTCGATCAAGATGGTGTGTGCTGGTGGTGCACTATGCCACGCCCAGCGCTGACCCCTCCCAGATTGAGACCCTCCCTACCCGCACCCAAGACGTACACCCTCTGCAGAACGTCCTCTCCATCTCCACCGCCGGCAAGAATCGCTACCTCTTCCATTTTAATTCTCTCCACTCCCTGACCCAATGGACCGCCAGTATTCGCCTCGCCATGTTTGAGCATGCCTCATTGCAAGAGCTGTACACCGGCTCTCTCATCGCAGGCAAGGCCAAACACATCAACAGCATCCACCAGATAATGGAACGCACCCGCTTCAGACACGAAGATTGGGCACGCGTCAGGTTCGGTGCAGGCACTCCATGGAGGCGATGTTGGTGTGTCGTTGAGCCCCCGGATGAGAAGGAATGGCAGAAGGCGGCCAAGGTAGTCAAAAAGAGGTCGGCGTACGACCGGCCGAGATATCCCAAAGGTGATATCAAGTTCTACGACTCCAAGAAGACCAAGAAAGCAACCCCAATAGCCACAATCACTGACGCCTACTCTGCCTACGCCATCTACCCCCAGGCAAAACCGCTTATCGACCAGTCAACATTGGTCAAGGTCGAAGGCCGCATCACCATTCACTCCATTCCAGAATCCAAGACCGAAGGTTTCGTCTTTGTCATGCCAGAGGTCCATCCCGCCGTGTCGGGCTTCGAGATAATGCTGCGCTGGTTGTTGCCCGTGTACGATTGCTTCCACTTGTACGGTCGTCCTAACCGTCTAATCGCCGACGTACTCGATTCACGAGGCTTGATGTTTGCCATGCCTCGTGAGAGAAGATATGGCTATCTCGAGATCATTGACGTTGCCGCTCTCATACATACCGAAGGGAGCCAGAAATGGAGCGAGAGAGAGTGGCGCAAACACTTAAAGGACATGACCTCGCGTCGCATTGCCAGTGCTCTACAGTGCAGGCCCAACGACACGGCCGCGGCCGCTGCCCGCAACAGCACCAGTTCAAGGAATGGCGTTCGCTATGATGACAGCGGCTCCGTCCCATCCTCACGCTCCAGCCGGCACGGCCACCAGCACAATGTGTCTACCGATGCTGTTTTTATGCCTCCACCCAACTCAGGCCCAGCTCCGCCAGGAGCGCTGGACACTGCCGCCTCCCGCAATAGGTCTGTCTCTGAGTCACTCGCGCTTTCTTCACCTTCCAAAGCTGGCACGCAAAATCCGCCCTTCAAGCCGGTCGGGTTGGATCGCGAGTCACGGAGTGAGGAGGACGAAGCACCGGCCCCCCCGCTGCATCGCCAGCTGAAACCGATGCAGCTCCGCGACGCCGATACGATTGACAGTGCAAACAGCTCAGACTCAGACTTGGCCCTTCAGCGCTCACACTCACACGCCCAAGAGGTTGGTCTGGACATGAGACAGTCAACACCGCCCGGTCCCGTGGCTGCACCACCGACTTTCAATCACCAGGCAAATGACCGCCCACAGAGGCAGCCAGATCAAAGACCAGAAATACGACGCAATAAAAGTCGTTTGTCAACTGGCACGCTCAAGCAGATGCAGGAAGCAACCCAAGCCTCGATGCACAATTCGGCTGCTGGTGTTGCCGCGGTGGCTGCATGGAAGAACGGTGCCACCAACTCCTACGACCAAGCACCTCGAGGGGTAAATCAATCCCCTTCCGAGAGTGGAATAACGGCTAATCATGATCCATATAAAGCAATGGTAACAGGCCTTCCGCACCCAAAAGTGGAGTTGAGACCTGAGACATCTCCACTTACCGAATTCAGACCACCCTCAGATATGCAAAGAATTTTAAACCAGCAAAGCATAAAGCGAAAGCCAGTCCCGCAAACTGCCTCCCTACCCCAAATGGCCTCTTCAGAATTGACCAGGGGTCGGCCGTCCAATCAATCATCGAATCACGCCGACGAGCGAGACCTCGACAGCTCTCCAGACTATGCAAGTTCAAGACATTCTCAAGATTCAAATCCCATGAATTCCCTACCCAAGGCCAGAACTGGCGTTTTGAAGACCGTTGGCGATCCCAGTCTTGGTCCAGAGGCATCCGCTCCTCCACCCAAGTATGGCATTCCTGAAATTGATTTCGGTGTCACTCAGAGTCTGTCACCACTCCACCGGCGGCCCGGGACTGCCCTGGGTATCACTGGACGTAGGACACCGCTCGAGGGCCTTGACAACTCAACTCCTGACCGATACCTGACTCATACACCCGGCCCAAGAGCACCCGATGGCCTCTTGAGGTCTTCGGTCTCGGGCACCGGCACTCCGGCTCCTTCTCGAGGAAACAGCATAAGCTGGCAGCCGCCTCAACACCTCGGCCGTGAGAGTCCTGGCCCAGGACTAAGTGCTGAAGCATTCGTTCAACAACGATACGCCATCGCGAGCAGGCCCACTCGTTACATACCTCACAGAACCGTTTCGTCAGGCGGTCTAGAGAACACGGTTACCAGTACCAGGAAGCTCCATAAGAAGCATGACTCGTACTCCAGCTCGACATACTCTGTTTTGAACACAGACTATTCTTCCAGTTTGTCCGCGCGAGAACAGGAGCACATAGCCCGAATAACCGGCGGCCCACTTCTCACCCTCAATGACCGAAGCAAGGCGCCTGATCGTTCCGTGGGACTGGTTGGCGCTATCGAAGCTCGCGAGCAGGAGAAGAAAATTATCAAGGAGGGTGTCTCTGGCCCTATGGTCCAGGCTGTCATCGCACAGAGGCAACATCAAGCCCAAACTCAGCAGTTTTATGCAGCCAGAGTAGCAGCAGAGCGAGCCTATGCTCAACAATATACCGGCTATCCACAGTCTCAATTAGGTTATGCTCAGCCAACGTACTATCAGCAGCAGTGGCCCAGTCTGTCGCAGCCGGAACTGCAACAGCCACAACAGCAGCAGCAGTGGGGAGGACTGCACTATCAACAGCCTTATCAGATTCAAGGCCAGGGATACCAAAATTCAGAGCATCAGCAGCGGTTTGGAGGTTTTTATTAAGTCTTTATTTGTGATTATTGTGCATAGCAAGCAGATTGACATGGGCTTCAATTATGGCAAGGTAGCGGCAGATTTGTTGGACAAGAACATGAACCTAAGAGAGCAAGAACAAGCAATTAATTAAGCAGGGTGTATGAGTTTGAGTGGCCTCTATAAGCGTGCTCCAGTGCGCCCCACGAGCGTCGGTGTTAGCAGGGCCTAAGTAGATGAGGATGACAATACAATACATTGTCCATCTTTTGTTTAACTGATAATTCTCTAGGATTCTTTTGGCCAGCGGTATGCTGTTGTGCACTGACACTGCAGCATCCACAGTTATGCTTTCCCCGCTGCTGTCTCCCTCATTCTTGTTTCCCAGCATCATGCTTCATGCTTGTTTTTCTTTCAAAATTCTTTTTTTAGTCTTGTTACTCTTCTTGTCTTGAACAAGAAGAGGAAGAAAGGTAAATAAGCGGCTAGGTTAAAATCTCTATTTGTTCCATCCCTCCAACTTCCACTCCCACTCCCACTCCTGCCCGTACCCCTAACTCAAATCCATCCATCTGCTTTATCTGCTTCATCCATTCACCAGTCGTGACGAATGTGGTTTTGGTAAAGAAGAAGCAAAAAATCAACGACAGTATCATGATATATGTTCTTTCAACGGCGACTTGACATTCTGCTGTTGTTTCTTCTCCTTGGCCTTGGCTTCGGCGGCTTCGGCTTCGGCTTCTTCTTGAGCCAGTTCATTTAGGGCGGCGAGCATTTTGTTGCGCGTGTCTTCTGTTAATTTACCAACGTCGGCAGGAGTGAGGTCTTTGGTTGGGATTGGGTCGAGAACTGTAGTTCAATTTTAATTTTTTTTGTTTTTGGTTAATCTTTCCCCCCTTTTGGTTGGAAAATATAAAGGAAAGGGGGAGAAAGCAAAAAAAGATAAGAACTGACCTTTGACTCGGATAGTGCCCGAGTTGAAGCGCTTGGCCTTGATGTTTAAGACTCGACTATAGTTCTCGGCCACGACCGGCAGAATATCAGCGCCAGACTGCACAGCCAAGTGGAAAGCACCCTTCTTAAACGGCAGCAGGGTTGGCTTCGCGCTGTAGCTGCGTGTGCCCTCGGGGAAGATGAGCACGCTCTGGTCGAGCTCGCGCATGACGCGGGCGGCGCCTTCAAACGCCTTGAGCGCCTGGTTGCGGTCGACACGGTCGATGAAGATGGCGCCCGACAGTGTCATGAACCAGCCTAGGAGCGGCACATAGGCCAACGATCTCTTTGCCGTCACCGAGCAGTTGGTCGGCCAGATCCAGCCGAGGAACAGGATGTCCAGCTCGGTTTGGTGGTTCGCCACGATCACGTACGGCCGTTTGGCCGTCAGCAGCGCTTCGCCGCCCGGCGCGATCGAGAATTTGACCCCGATGGTGTACCGTGATATCAATTTGAACGCGCGCGCGGTCGTGTATTGGGCGTATTTGTAGTGCAGGTTCAGGACGCGAAGGATGAACGATGCTATTGTGCCGTATATTGAGCAGACTGAAGTTTTGGGGGGAGATCTTGTTAGTTTGTTTTTGAGAGTTGGGGAAGGTGGGCCTCAACGCACTGAGTAAGGTAAGGTAGGCAGCCAAGCACCGGAAGATGAAGCCAAGGATCTGCACGGAGGGAAGGGCGACGTGCAGACCGAGAAAAACTAGTGTGATGGAGATGTAGATGGCCAGGGACACCAACGGGTAGTAAAGCAGAGCATACATCGTGGATGGTGAGGGGTGGTGGTAGGTGACCCGGAGGTTGGGGAGAAGGGTGTGGAAAAAAACACACCAGTGGGGGTTAGCAGGACGACGACGAGGTTGCTGCTGGCGATGAGGTTGCCCAGATCATGCATCAGGGAATTAGTTGCCTTTTTTCGGTTAAGCTATCTACATTAGAGGGCAATAAGTTAAAGTCGAAATAAAATCTGTATCTCCCATCCGGTGAACCTCGCAACCTCATCTCGGCTGCTGTTGTCGGTGGGGATGAACATTTTCGGCGTGGATGTGGTTGGGCAAAGCTACGTCATTGGTCACCCGATGCGGGGAGGCCCCCAGCCTTGCATGTGATGGTAGCAAAAATGCACATCATTTCTGGCCTGGATGTCCATCACTCTCGAATCCGGTCGTCCGGCTTCTCCCAGCATCTGTCGTTATGGCGAAGAGTCCCATGTCGGGTATGATGTTTGGGTCCCTGCTGGGATTTACTGTAGTAGGGCCTGAATATGCCCCCTGGATTTGCGGGCCAGCTCTCGTAACGAACTCATGCCTACCGGAGTCCGCATTCGGAATGACTCATGGATGATGGAATCCAGTCAGACAACATTCAACCTCTTGAAGGGACCTGGGCCTTCAAGGAACCTCCAGTCTGATTGTTCCGTAATCCAGGTGTCGGGATTCGTGAGAGTGGTAGGATCGTTGCTGATGATATTAATATTACCAGCTTCGCAAGGCTATTAGAGCCCTACTTCAAAAGGGTCTCCCACACTCGATCCGGATTTTTACAAGCGTAGGAGACCTCATATCCTCTCGTCAACTCGCTTGATGATGATGCGCCATAGAGCACTGAGGGTTCTTTCATATTGAGCAGCACAGGACGGGCTCTCAAGGTGCTGGGATCCTTGTACTGCCCAAATTCCTCCAGAGCTGAATCGCAGGTCCGGTGCAAAATCTAAACAATGACAATGGATATGCTATGATCTTTCGAGTGGATGCTGTCTGGGCTCCGCCACCTACGTGTGATTTTTATGAACGAAAGAATAGGTGACGTACTACTACTTAAATAGATCCCCTTGCAGGGCTAGAACAATGTGGATGCGACGATCTTGCCCTGAAACGATGCTTGGTTGAACATCCCTCGTGTTGGTGGCCGCTTCGTGACAGCGGAATCTGCGCAAATTGGTTCTGGTAGGGTGATATGATTCAAAGTGACTAGTAGTGAGGGCCAAGTATCAAGCATTAAACATTAAACATATTAATATACACTATTATGTCCGCACCAGAAATTGCTACCAAAGCCCCCGAGTCTGACACTACGGAGGCACCATCCTCCCTGCCCTCCGACGTGCCTCAGAATGAGTTGAGTGCTCAATCGGGCCCAGCCGTAGGCGAACACTGCACCAGCGACCGACCGCTTTTGTCGACCGACCTCCAACCCTCTGGCACCATAGGCAAGCTCGGTGAGGTTGACACGTACATCTCTAAGCCCCCAAGCTACCCCTCTGTCCCGACACCACTTCTCCTCCTTCTCACTGGCGGCACGGGCATCCACTCGCCCAACAACCAACGCCAAGCTGACCAGTATGCGGCATCCGGCTTCGTGGTTATCATGCCTGACCAATTCGGCGCGGATCCTGCACCGGCAACCAATACAGTGACCTCGCCATCGTCATCATCGTCAGCAGCAGCAGCAGCAGAGGACACGCCGTCGCTCCTCGACAGCATCAAGCTTAAGGCGGCCGAGACAGCCAAGTCATTCCTGATTGACATGTGGCTGGCGCGACAAACGCCGGAGAAGGTGCTCCCGCGGCTGCACAAGGTGCTTGAAGCGGCGAGGGACGAGTATGCCGACTCCTTGGCACACTCGGGCGGGCGCATCTACGCGGCAGGCTATTGCTTTGGGGCCAAATACGTGCTAATTCTAGCTAATGGGCAGCGGCAGGAGACCAGCAGCGGCGGGAGCGGCGACGGCAAAGAGAACAAGGAGACAGTATCGCTACCGCCAGTCAAGGCTGGCGCCGTGGCTCATGGCACTTTGGTGACAAGGGAGGATGTCAAGGGCATCAAGGCGCCGATGAGCATCGTGGCGGTGGAGAATGACCCTCTGTTTCCAGACGAGATCCTGGAGATTGGCAGAAAGCACCTGGCTAGTAGTGGGATCAGTCATGAAGTGAAGGTGTATCAGGGGGTGCCGCATGGGTTTGCTGTAGTCGGCGACTATGCCGATGCACACATCCAGGCTAAGCAGGAGAAGGCGTTTGCGCAGATGCTAGGCTGGCTGAAAAGTCACTAATCACCGTCGGTTCTTGAGCATGTGCACGATTCGGCGGAGATGAAGACGGCGTTGCGGAGGGCCGGATTAAATGGGACGCATGATTTTTCTTTTCCGTTGAAAGCAAGATGATTCGCTTGGGCGTGCGTATTTGACAGACGACGACTACGACACCAAGTACCACCACCGTGACGAGGATGATGCCGCTCCGGCGCGAATGGGATATTGTTCGCCCGTCTCTCTCTGTCTCTCTGTCTCTCTGTGCGCGATGCATGGCCTTGGCGCGTGATCGATATAGGCCTCTCGTTGAGTGGTGCGAAGCCAAGTCTACTTCTGCATCATAAGCTGGACGAACTCGTTATCTGCAAAAGATGTTAGCACACGCCTGTCGCAGTCGACACGTGGACTGTGCCGATGGTCGATTTTTCCTACAATCGATCCTCCCGTCACCATCCTGATCGGCTTCTCGAATCATCTCATCGACCTCGTCGTCTGTCAGTTTCTCGCCAATGCTCGTCATGACGTGCCGCAGCTCGGCGGCGCTGATGAAGCCGTTGTTATCCCGATCGAACACCTTGAAGGCTTCCCTAATCTCCTCCTCGCTGTCGGTGTCCTTCATCTTGCGGGCCATCATGGTGAGGAACTCTGGGAAATCGATAGTGCCGTTGTTGTCTGCGTCGACTTCATTGATCATGTCTTGCAGTTCCGACTCGGACGGGTTCTGGCCGAGCGAGCGCATCACCGTGCCGAGTTCCTTGGTCGTGATCTCACCATCGCCATCCTTGTCCTGTGGCCATAGTCGTCAGTGGCCGGCGGCGACGCGGGAGCACAGGCACTTACAAAGAGTGAAAAGGCCTCCTTGAACTCAGACACTTGCTCTTCGGTGAGCGAGTCGGCCTGTGATGCAGAATTGTCAGCCTCATCTGCCTAAGCCTATATGGTCTGGGGCTGCATATCTGGGCAGGGCGGGGATAAGGTGGGGACAACAAACCATAATGGCGGTGTGTGTGCGGTGTGTGTGCTGTGTGTGGAGTCAAGACTGAAGACTAGGAGATATAGCACTGGTGAGTGCAGAGGCCTAAGGGTACTCGAGGAAGGGCGTGAGAGAGTTTAGGAGCCAAGGATGTTCAGAGCGTTGATACCAAGGGACAAATGAGAATTCCCGGTACGGCATGGCTCTAATTAATCAACTGACGGAGAGAACGCGCATTGCGCAGCCTTGTCTCCAGTACTATTGTTTTTCCGGTCCCGGTCTCGCACAAGGCTGCGTGTGGCTGTCGATGACGCCTGTGGGCTCAGCGAATATCTGTCCTCGCGCTGCCGAATCGTCCAAGGTACTGTTCTATGGCTTCCGGGCTGAAGAGCCTCCATCGCACATAGCAGCATGAGCACACCACGCACCACTGCACATTCACCACCAGCAAGGACCAGGCGCCTGCCTGTGCTCGGCCCAACACCTACGTCGAGGTGACAGCATGTGGAGAGATCGTACCAATCTGTCCGTTTCCCCGTCATTACCTCTGGTTAGACAGCGCCTGCTAACTCGCTCCTTCTAGCTATATCTCCTACCGCCAATCCTATGCCCACCACCCCTCGAAACGCCGCCGCTTCTCCCTCGACCACAACAATGGTTTCGCTGCCTCGGCCTCGGAAGAGACTCGCGGGCTCATCTCCTCGGATGTGTACGTAGATGGCGATGCCGTCATCGAGATGGACTTGTTTCCGCCGCGCTGGATCGACGTCCAGGACGAAGTTGACGACCTGCTCAAGGACATCACGCTGAAAGCGGCCAAGCTGGACAAGTTGCATGGCAAACATGTGCTTCCGGGCTTTGACGACGAGCACATCAAGCAGGCCGAGGAGCGGGTGATCGAAGAGCTGACGCAGGACATCACACGAGGCTTTCAAGAGTGCCAGAAGGCCATCAAACGCATCGAGAGCATGGTCAAGGAAGCCCGGCAGCGAGGTGCTCTGGGCCAGGGCGACGAGATTATGGCGGCCAATATCCAGATGGCACTGGCTGTGCGCGTGCAGGAAGTTTCAGCAGCTTTTAGGAAGAAGCAAAGTAACTACCTCAGGAAACTGCGCCAGATGGGCGGCTCCGACAGCCCGGCTTTCCGCTCGGGCACGCCGTTGCAGAACCCCTATTCCGACCCGGCCCTGCTCGACTATGAGACAGACAAGTCTTTGTCACAGGCCACCATGCAGCAGACTAGGCAGAATATCCTACAGCACTCCAACGACACCGTTATCGCCCAGCGCGAGCGCGAGATCAACGACATTGCCCGGGGCATTATTGAACTTGCTGACATCTTCCGTGACCTGCAAGCCATGGTCATTGATCAAGGCACTATGCTCGACCGCATCGATTACAATGTCGAGCGCATGGCCACTGACGTCAAATGTGCTGAGAAGGAATTGGTGGTCGCCACCAACTACCAGCGCAAGACTACCAAGAGAAAGATCGTCCTCTTACTCTTGTTACTCGTCGTTGGCATGTTCGTCGTGCTCTTGGTCAAGCCCAAGCGGAATGCTGGTCGCCAAGTCGAGCCACCTCCGCCACCCACACCGGCCAATCCGCGCTGACAACAGAGACTAGCAAGCCAAATGCTAGATTTGGTAAACAGAATCCTCAGACATTGACAGTACCTCCTCGCTTGGATTGATAAGACTGATACATAGTCTTTCCCTGGGATAGAGAGAGAGAGGGAAAAATGATATAGACAAACCTACAGAATGACCGACCAGCCAACCCAAGGTAGATGTCTGACACCAGAATAGGGGATTCCAGGGCACCAATAATGAACGGGTCCATCAAGTCGCACCATGCCAAATCCGGAATGAGGAATGAAGGATGGATCAGGGATCAACGTGCCGCATCGACTACGGTATTCTTTTTCTTTTCTCGTGTGAATATGTCGAAAATGGAAAAGGAGCAGAGAGACAGATAGATTAGCTAACTGAAATGCCGTAGCGCACAATAATAGCAAGCATACTACATGCACTGTAGCAGCACTAGATTCTCTTTCAATTTCAGCTCAGCTTATCCTCCTGCCAGCTTCGCTGAAATGGTGCTCTTGCCGCTTTGTCAAGGCATATCATCGCTACCACCACCACCATCAATCACCGCATCAAGTTTCCACTCCATCAGGCATCCCGTCCGAAATGCCACTACGGCCTCGCGGCCAGATTCACCCTGCGCTCAGCCTGCGTACGCTCGTCGAGCCGCAGCTCCCTCAACCCCATCTCAACCTCCCGATCCAGTCCAATACCGCTATCCTGTCTCATTTCATTGTCTGCAGCAGCACGCTGCTCTTCTTCCCTTCCTCTCTGTCGCTGCTGCATGGCTGCCATCGCTAACTCGCTTTCTCGCCGCTGCTCCTCTCCTCGCAGCTTCGCCTCGCTCAGTGCACCAGGCAATTCCACTCGACTAGCTCCAAGCCGCGCTCGGATGTCCTCGAACAGCACGTCCATCGGCGCTATGTAGCACTGTCGCAGCTTCTCCCCGTATGCGAGTACCTGTCCCGCTAGTTCGCCCGTTTCCGGGCAGTAGATCCATGCCCCCGAGTCGCCGGGCGTGCCTAGGTCCGGTTTTGCTTTTTGGCGGTGCTGCAAGTGGGAGCCACGCTGTCGATGTGTGTCGGGGTCCGGCTGCTGAGGCGGCATAGGGTCTACGATCCACGAGTAGCTGAATGTATGTCGCCCGTGTAGCTTGACAAGGCACATAGCCGGGCTGATCTTGCCGCACGAGAAGCCCGAGGAGCGTGCGCGGCATGCGACCGCCAAGTTGGACAGTTTGGATGACGACACCACTTTCGTCAACTTGAGTAGCGGTGAGTTTGACTTGTTGTCGCCCCCTGCACTCTTGTGCTGCCCTCCGCGGCCAGGTCGTCGAGGACGATTCCCACCGTAGTTGCCCGCAAGTCGGTTACTTACGTCAAGTCTATCGTCTTCGATGTGGATCAGTGCCCAGTCAACCTCATGCTTCAGCTGTCCCCGCATCACCCGGCGGATGCCAGACGACGCGTGGATGTAGCCAAACGTGTGAGAGCTAAGGTGGTCTTCGTCGCGGTCGTCTTCATCCCCCACGAAGAAATCGTCATCCACATCGTCAATCGCCGGTTGTGTAACAGCCAGCTCGTCGCATTCGGTTGTGTAAGGCAGCACCGCAGGCTTGTCGCCGATCGACGCCGCATCGTCGTCATCGTCCGATGAAGTCGACTGTTGATCGTCTTCGTCGTCGACCAGGTCGGGGGCAGAAGATGTTTCCGATCCGTCATCTAGGAACCAGAACTCATGTCCGGAATCGTCGGTGATAGAGTAGTCAGGGCGGATCGTCGAGGTGTCAGATAGATCTTCATCGTCAGAGATCGCTAGGTCCTCGTCCGAGATATCGATGCCCGGCGACGAAAAGGTCGAGTCTCCACCGATGAAGCTGAGGTCTGCGGCCGCTCCTCCTATTTGACGAAAGGCAGCATCTTGCGTAGATCTTGATGCCATTGACCGTCTAAGGCCTCCCTCCTCATCCGAGTAGCAGTCCTCTTCGTCGTCTTCGCAATCCGATGGTGGGTCAAGCATGTGATGGACTGTCATACCAAAGGGCTCACCGTCCACCAGGATGGTCCCGCCGAATGACACAGGTGGTAGGTGCTCATTGTCTCTGAAAGCGCCAATGCTAGCACCGCAAGTCGGCTTCTCCTGGTACTTCCTCTCTGACGGCCTAAACTCACCAGCCACTCCCATAGACCGTCTCGGCTTGCGATGGCGACCTACTCCACTGCGTCTCACATCACCCTTGAGGATGACAAGCCCCCAGCCTCTCTTGGGTCGAAAACGTTCACGAAGGATGTCGTGCACTCTAGCCGTGTTGTGACATTGAACACAGATGGTGGTCTTCGCGTTCTCAGCTGTAGCTCCGATCTTTAGTAGGCTTACACTCGCAGACTCTGGCGAATCTTGCAGCGCTTCTTGCAAGATCTTGCTGAGCCTGGGCATGAGCATAGTGTTCCAGATGTCTAGATCTGCTTGCGAGACAGGAAATTCTGGCCACTTACGAAGAGCTGTGCCTGCTGAACGTCGACGCTCTCTTTTGGAAATGCGGCGTTGCGGTTGTGTAGGCTCAGAGTTTTCGGCCGATGGTACTGGTACCAATTTCCTCCTAGTTCGGACGTAGTCTCCTTGTAGAATAACAGTCTCTCGCGGTTCTGTGTATGCACCTGGGATATGTAGTGGCGGTAGGCTCGCATGATCAGCTGTACGACTGTTGGCTTCGGTTTTGCACATCTGCTCGATGGCAAGTAGCTCAAAGCTTTCGAGGTCGTCCCCTGGTGGAACACCCCCTTCATCCAACGCAAGACATAGTCGGAGCTCTTTGGCAATCTCGAGTAGATGAGTAGCAGCATGATGGGGCTCATTTTTGCCCAGAAGTTCTGTTGGTGCATGCAAACATCTTTGCACAAGTCGCATATACTTGCTGCCCATCTTTGACGCAAGTTTCTGTGAGTACATCCGCTGTATTCGCACCATGAAGATACGGCGATCGTAGTCCAACTTCCACATCCTGCTCAGCGGTACCCACAATCCGATCTCGAGGAGGACCAGACCAAGGCTGTAGATGTCGAAAGCCGGAACGATAGAACCAGGCATTTTGAGTTCGTACTCTGGATGTCGATACATCTCTGATTCAAGTGGTTCTGGCGAGGCATCGCCTGGAACAAAGTCCTGGCAAGACTGAAGTAGAAAGCCGGATCGGATGTCGACCTTTTTGACAGGCGTACCTGCTGAGAATTGGGGCCGCTCTTCCGCCTCTGGGATCAAGATAACATTGTTGGAACTGACATCTCGATGGCTGTCGCCATTGGCCAAGTACCCGAGAACAGAGATGAGGATGTTGTATGCAAGCCGGAATCTGTTCTCAAGTGGTGGTTTTGCCAATTCCTGGTTCGAGGTCGCATCAATGACAGCACTGAGCGTCTGGAATTTCTGCAACGTCTGCTGGTCATGGTCTGGTAATTCATAGACCATGCCACATCGGTACGTCTCGACAGTAAACCCGAGCACTCGCAAGTGCCCGTAAAATGACAAGTTTTGGCTGTGTTTTTTGAGTCTCTCTCCAAGTTCATGCATCTCAAAGACATCATCTGAGGTCGCAACAACGAGTGGCGGACATTTGGTGGGCAGAAAGTCGATGAGGACAGGTTTCTTCGCGTCTCGCCAGAATCCCACCACTCGGCCCCTGCCACCTGTCACCATCTCACCAGCACCGTAGTACGGAGGTGGCTCTGCCGTATCACCAGAATACTGTGTCTGGAAGTCGATCTGGCTGAACTCGACGTAGAGCGGGTGTTCCTTGATGTTGCCCAACGCACTCGATTGTCTTTGTTGCGGGCCGTACAACGCAGCCTCGACATCATCCTCCAAACCTCTCGCGCCTTTCTTGCCTCTCTCCCTTTTCTCGCCTTTCGCTTTTTTTTCACTTTTGACCTCTTTTTCATCCGTCTGGCCCTCACTGAGCGAATACAACAAATCAATACACTCTGTCAACCGGGCCAACAATAGCCTCCCAGTCTGCACCTCATGCCTTGTCCACTCCTTCCTCTTCACCTCTCCGGCAATCCCACCAACATTGCCCTTTCCCTTCTCAAAGTTCGCTGGATGCTGCAGTCTGCCACTCTCATCCAACAAACTCTTGATTTGACTCATGACACTTGCGACCACTTCACCCAAGCCAGCTTGATCGATCTTCTTGTCGATATCTCTCTCTTCGCCGAGTCCCCCACCACTGCCGCCTTTCTCGGATCCAAAGCCAGTCGGCGCATGTCCACTGCCGGCGCCACTTCCTGTCTGCGCTCCGACATCTGCCCAATGCATACCCCAGGCGAGTAACCGGTCCTGCTCAATCTGGAAATCCCTCCTCAACTCTCGCACATCGGGGTCATCCAGTACACCGGAAGCGCCACCTATTGTTGGCTGGGCCATCGGCTTATTCGATTCATAACTCTGTTTAGTATCTTGGTATAACTTGGTCAACCGCTGCAGTGGAGTGCCGCCACCGCCGGCAGCAGCAGCGTTGAATCCCGCCATACGTGAGGCGTGAGCACGCTGAAAGAAGGACATTGAGATGCGTGGATCCTTGATACTTTAGGTAAGTGCAGCTTTCAACCTCCTCTTGACTCAACTCATTTCTCTTTCTCTTTCTTGTTCCAAACAAAAGGTCCAGAAGATGGTTATCAAAGAAAGAACAACCTTACTAGAACTCTTCAAAGATTTAGTGTCCAGTAACCTGGACAAAAATAGCAATGTAGTTACACTCTCAGCATAATGAAGCATCTACAGTATATGAGGGGGGTCATGCGGAAATCCTGGAGCCTGATTTGCAAATCATCACCCATGACGAATTTAGTAATCTGTGCCCCACCCTTCCTTATTTGCCACTTAGCCTAACTTGATTCAGCCATACTCCCGGTTTGTTCCCTAGCCATTAATAGGCTGACATGCGCAAGTCTCCCAAAAATCGCAAATGGTTGCTGCCTACAACCAGGCCCACCAGCCCAGTTGTGTTCTTTAATGGCCCAAGCTCCATTCAAAAATATTGTGGCCTTTCGCAATACTAGGCCGCAATCGAAGCCCCTGGAGCCAAGCCCACCTTCGCAATCTTTGACTCGATGCAGAACAAGGCCTGAATACAATGCATAATGTGGGAGGTCCTGACAAAGCACAAGAATGGCATTCGTCTCAATGCAGTTTATTGTCATGTACATGACTATGTGCTTGCGACATTTGCGTGACAATCGCTGATGTGGATTCCCATGTGTAGGATCGCACTAGCACCAACCATTATACCAACCATTATACCACGCAACCCCATAAACAGAATTGACCGTCTTCGCGGATTTTATTTGAGCAGCAATTGGGTGAAGGCCGTAACCCATTTCGAAATCCAGAAGCTCCATGATTCACAGATAGACGATGAAAAGAGCGTGAGACGATTAACCTCCAAAGCCGTACAGGGTACGACCCTGGCGTTTAAGGGCGTAGACCACATCAAGGGAGGTAACGGTCTTGCGCTTGGCGTGTTCGGTGTAGGTGACGGCGTCACGAATGACACTGCAGGCTATTAGTATCAGGATGAGAGAGATTGCAGGACGTTGTACGATTCGAGGAAGGACTTGAGGACACCTCGAGTCTCTTCGTAGATCATGGCAGAGATACGCTTGACGCCTCCACGGCGCGCAAGACGACGAATGGCAGGCTTCGTAATGCCTTGAATGTTGTCCCGAAGGATCTTGCGATGACGCTTGGCGCCCTGATTTCAAGTCAGCAATCGGCGCTTACGGTGAGGATAGAAGCAAAAACATACACCCTTGCCGAGTCCTTTGCCTCCCTTGCCTCCTGTGAAAGTCGCATGTTAGTGGCTGTGAGCATGGGATGAAGTTGCAAAGGGGAATCGACAGCGAGGTGGCAGCGGCGGCATCCACCATCACGTCAACGACGACGTGTCAATTGACCTCAATATGCGAGTTACTTACGGCCAGTCATGATGATTGATGTATTAATAGAGTGGGTTTAATGGAAAGGTCGATGAATGATGTGTAAGTGGTGCGGGCGGTTGGAAGTAGGAGGTGTGAAATGAAGGAGAAGGTGGAAAAGAGTGTGGGGGTGGAGAGGTTACATATGGGCGACAGGTAGGCGGCAGGCGCAGCCTCAGACCATGTGCTTGGCGTTTGATCTTTGTTTCTCTCACCCAAATCATGATCATGTTTGCCCTGATTTTAGGTGCCGGATTCTGACGCCTCGAAAGATCAATTACTTGGGCCAATCAGGTTCTTCGATTAGCTTGGTTGAAGGTGCACCTGTCACGTGAGGGGCCGCTCGGCGATCATGCTTGGCACTGGTCAAGGCTAATAATAACCGCCTAACGTAGTTTATCACTAAGTCGGCCACATCACTTAGTCGGCCACTTTTCCCCACCCCCCAACTTTCAATCCCTGTAAGTTACCCAGAAAACATACTCTATAGAATCAAATATAACAGAAATTGATGAATTATCTATGTTCAAGCCTCTGAGCAAGTTCTTGTATTATAACCACTCTTGCGGCAGATACTGCAAAGCTGTGCGCCTGTCTTATACCGCTTTGATGGTCCCTCCTCTATATCTTCATTATGTCCTTCCTCGTTTACCACACCTTTTTCTACTAAAAGCTGGCTAGCTTTCCTACCAGTAAGAGTCCCTAAATCTTGTAATCGTGTTCTTTTGGCCCTGCACCGCTTTGAAAGGGCCTCATTGGCTTCTCGAAGGGCTTTGACCTCCCCAGTTAAAAGTATCAGCTAGTGACTAATACTTACTGTAGCCTTTGCTAGTTAGTTAACAGATATCAAAATCGGTGTTAGGGAGCTCCCTTAGTATTTAGCTACTTAATGCTTGATCAAAGTTGACTATAAAAGAGCTTCGGTAGCAGTTTGAGGTGTCTGGGAGACCCAAGGTAGAGGTAGATCATTGGAAGTCCCAGGAGGTATTGGTGTCTGTAATCTTATATTAAGCTTTGAAATCATAGCTTCTGGATTCTATGGAACTAGGCCAGCCCCCCGAAAGCTGTTAGGGGTGTGTGGCAGGATACAATTCTCTACCTACAGTGACTTCTAGATACAAGAAGGTTTTCTTGAAGAGAGACCTTCAAGGGGGAATGCAGCCATTATATATACTCCCTCCTTCCTTGTCCTCATCTTGATATATATCCCTCTTCTGCTCGAATCTAGACATATGTCCTCATGTTATTCAGTTCTGGACACATATCCTTCGTTCTGTTAATTCTCAGTACAGGGTATCCACTGTTGTTAGTCAGTGAGGAATTTGTGGGATACTTAGTGACAAGTATTTTCATAACAAGGGAATTGTCTTGGTATAGTGTTGTATAGGTTCCTATTAGTTGGCCTCTGTTGTTTATCATAGAAGGTTTGCTGGTGGTGGTCTTGTTGATTTACTGAATTATTAGGATCGGTAAATAATCCGTTATTAGTACACCCTGTCTTGTTGTCGCTGGCGACTACCAAGACCCTTAAGTATACGCAGCCCTTAATATTACCCCCTCTTTTTCTCTTTAGTGGAGGTAAGTTTCTAGTACCTCAGTGTTTTCTATGTTTTCTGTAGGCTGCCAGTCTAGTTCAGTATACCCCTCCTATTTAACCAGGTATTCTAGTTGTTTCTGCTTTCTTCTTGTGTATACTATCTATTTATCCAGGATTACCTCAACACAATACTCCTCTTCGCCATCAACCAGGATTAGTTCTGGCTAGGAGTCATCCTGGTTTTGGCTGGGGAATAGGTCTATTAATGCTGGTCACAGTAGGTCTATATTGAAGATATTGTAGATTCCTCCAGGTATATCTAGGCAGTAGCTGTAGGGTCTAATCACTTTAGTTACTATGTATTTAGATACTCTTGAGCTTAGCTTTTTGCTTAGTTATGCTGTCCTGATATTCCTGAGATCTAGCCAGACTTTATCGCCTACTTTGTATATAGATAAGGCCTTCCGGTGCTTATCTGCCTGTCGCTCCTGTTCCTGTTGTGTTCCAGCCATTGTGATCTAGGCCTATTCCACTGTCTCTTAGATTTTGGTAATAATCCTATCTCCCTTTTCCGCTGGTGTTCTTAGTGATAGCCCTTCTTTAGGTAGGTCGTTAAACAGCTTGAATGGTTCTAGGTAGTAACTATATAACAGGAAGAAGGGTGAGAGGTGTTAAGGGCTGCGCACACTTAAGGGTCTTAGCAGTTACCAGCAATAACAAGACAGGGTGTACTAACAACAGATTATTTACTGATCCTAATGATTCAGTAAATCAACAAGACCACCACCAGTAAACCTTCTATGATAAGTAACAGAGGCCAACCAATAGGAACCTATACAATACTACACCAAGATAATTCCCTCATTATGAAAATACTTATCACTAAGTATCCCGTAAATTCCTCACTGACTAATAACAGTGGATACCCTGTACTAAGAATGAAGGATATATATCTAGAACTGAATAACATGAGGATATATGTCTAGATTCGAGCAGAAGAGGGATATATATCAAGATAGGGATAAGGAAGGAGGGAGTATATATGATAGCTACATTCTCCCTCAAAGGTCTCTCTTCAAGAAAACCTTCTTGTACTTAGATATCACTGTTAATAGTACAATACATCCTATCACAAACCCTGATATTAGGTTTTCTTCCCATATCATTGGTTATTGAGCCAGGAAACTCTTTTAATAAATACCCTGGAAGTCCTAGAGCTATTATAACAGACTCTAATATAGATACCCTAATAGAAGATAACTAGATAACAGCAGAGATGGTTAGGGACCTCTACCGCCAACTCCATCAACAACGAGATCAGATCAACCAGCTAGAGCAATAACTACACTAATCACTGGCAGCTCTAGTAATAACAAAAAGCCCTAAACCACCAAAGGCCAAAATCCCTGAGCTCCAAGAGTTTAAAGGAAAGAGGTCTGAATTCAAACCCTAGTTGACCTAGGTTAAGGTAAAACTCTCTATTAACAAACAATATGAAACAGAATCAGTATACTTCTGGTATATATATAGTCGCCTCTAAGACAGTGCCTTAGAACAGGTTAGCTCTTAGGTAAGCTCAGTAGATAGGAAACCAGAAATAACTATTAATAAGTTGATTAAGTAGCTGAAGGCTATATATAACAACACCGAGGCTACCAAACAGGCTGCTAACAAACTGGCCTAGATAAAGTAAGGCAGCCACCCTTTTTATAACTTCCTTACTGAATTTGATCAAACCCTCCTAGATACTGGAGGTATTGACTAGACTGACATAGTAAAAATTACCTTCCTGAGTAATAGCCTCTTGCTGCCTCTCTAGACTACTATTGTAGCTACTAAGATACTAGATAACTACTGAGAATACTGTGTGTGGGAAATATAAGGCTAGGTCCATTATAGGAAAGGGCTTATTGATAAGCTGGTGCCTAGAGGTGGCGAACCTAGGCATCAAGATTGGTAAGCTGATGCCTAGAGGTGGTGAACCTAGGCATCAAGATTGGTAAGCTGATGCCTAGAGGTGGTGAACCTAGGCAG